>CM062809.1:525205538-525471370 GCA_031772625.1 Pinus tabuliformis
ATAAAACAATAAAATTTTTCAATATTAATCAAGAGGATGGAAAAGAGAACAGGGGAACAAAAATAAAAATCAAAGTAATGATAAAAAGGAAACACGAACAATCCAGAAAACGAGGGGGAAGAACAACAAAAGGAGTGGGGCAGGGGAAATGGCTAGGAAGAGAGGGCAGGGATCCTACAACTCCTAATTTCCAGCCGTCATCTCTATTGAGATTGTTTGTCCTTTTCTCAATCTCAATGGCTTCCCTAAATTTATCAACTAACTTTAAAAACGACATATCTTCCTAATATAACTATACCTCTAAAATCAACTAATATCAGATCAACACCCATTTTATCATTATGATCTTCGCCCTTCTCCATTATATGAATGTTTTAATTTATTAATCATAAAATATCTTATTTCCTTAGTATATTTTTTAAAACATAAGACAAAGTTTACTAATCAAATTTTAAAACATCTACAACATATGCAATATTATTAATAGGAAATAATATTTACAAAATATATTTGTAAATGTTATAAAATATATAATTAGTTTTCTCATTTATAATTAAAAGGGAGGTATATAGTTTAGAGGGTTAGTGTTTTTTTGATATTCTAGGGTTAGGTTTTATAGTTGAGCACATGAAGGGATTTTTTCAAATACATTATGCTATATTATATAATAAAATAAAAATTTATAATCAATATATAAATTTGAAAATATAAATTTATTTATTAAAAATATAATTAATTAAATATAATTTTTGTATAAAAAATAAATTTATTTATTAAAATATTTTATATACAATTAAAAAATTATATTTAATTAATTATAATTTTGTAAAATATAATTAATTAAATATAATTTTGTATAAAAAATAAATTTATTTATTAAATATTTTATATACAATTAAAAAATTATATTTAATTAATTATAATTTTGTATTACTCACCCTCTCACTGCTTCTAGCATGCCACCACTTCAAAGTAAATTTATGGAACTTCACCTTCTAAGGGGACGTAGAGGTCCCTTGGCACGATTCTTGTATACATGTTTTTGTGAATTTGGATTACTTCAATATGATCCTTATCCTCGATGGCTCGCTCAAGCTTTATCTCACCCTCCATCCTCTCTTTCTATTGTTTCCCTTATGCGCCATGCACCTAGATTCTTGTCTGGTTGCTTCGGTGGGTTTCTTTCCATCTACTTCATTGTCTTCAACACACACACACCACCACCCCCCCCCCCCCCCCCCCCCCACCCCTTAGTGGTTTTTTCTGATGGTGAAGGCAAGGTCCCAAGAACGCCCTCAATATGGCCTACCTAGCAAGTTATCACGACTCTCTCTTTCATGGTCATCTCATGCAACTCCCCTCCCATCTTTGTCCTAGTCTCTATGACTTCTTACCATCGACAGCCATGACTCATCAACGAGCACGTTGTCAGCGTGGAAGTGACAGTGGTGGCACTTCTGGGGTGCTCTAAGGCACACTTTCGAGCACAGTGTTCAACCATAACTTCCATGCTAACATGCCTCTGGACAATCAAGAGGAAATTTGTCTCATGGAAGAAGAAATTTGTCATGAAAGGAGGATCACATAGGATTCAGAAGTCATGGCTACCATTGCCTCTTGGGTTCCAGACACAGGTAATTCACGAGGGTTGCCAAAATCACTTTTGGCATACTATTGATTTGCACTGGCATGTAAAGTTGTTGCTTGGAAAAATTCTAGTTGATAGGAGACAATCCTAGGTCAATCTCATGCACAAACTCGATGAGCTCAAAGATATTATGCTTTATGTAGAAGGATGGCTTGCCATGCTCAAGATGGGTATGTTACCTAACTCTCTAATTCAATAGTCATGCAAGGTTGAGGAACAACCCATTAACCTTGATACTTCATTGTCATTCTGATGCTCGGGTTCCCTACATTTTCGTTTCAATTCTTTCTCTTTCTATTTTCCCATTGGGTTGTTGATATGATTTTCTTAGAGTTTATGTTTAGTTTATTTTTCTTATTGCCTCAATTTCTTGTTGTTGGTTTCCCCATAGTGGAGCAACGATATCTTTTAGAATTCTCAAGTCTCTAACACCCTTAAAGTTAATTTTGTTAATTTTTTTATCATGCTTTATTGTTTTTCATCTAATTTCCAAGATGACAAGTTAGAAACAAAAATATTGGCATATCATATATAAATATTTGATATCTTAATGCAAAACTAACTTAAAAAATTAATATTATATCAAAAATAAACTTATTAATTAAATACCTAATATATAATTAAATATAATTCATATATATAATTTAATTTAATTTAATTTAATTAAAAGAAAAGAAACCCTTATTTATTCAGCATCTCATATATAAAAAAAATCAAAATACAATTGAAGATAAATATCATTTTTTTTAAATATAATGTGTACGTTTAAAATTGTATTATTACCATCCGGCTCAAAGTTGGGCATCCTCAACACGCTAGCTACCCAAGCTTTAAGGATATATGATGAAAGTTACTTTGAAGAAGAAAAATCCCATCTCCTGAAAGTTTTTAAAGGTAATAGCTACTGCAAGCCCTAGGTCTCAAGGCTTTCCAAAAAGCTAGCGTAGGACCGAGGTGCAAGAAGGACCTTGAGGATTTGGTTAACTATGTACATCTTCCTTTCATCCTCGGTACCACTGATAAGATTGATCATATTCTTAAGAAATATAAGGTTCATTCCACCTTTAAGCCTCTTAACACCATCCGTAACTCCCTAAGATCAGTAAAAGACTGTGTGGACCCTAAGGATTCTAAGGGTGTTTACTTAATCCCTTACTCTTGTGGAACGCCCTACATTGGGGAAACGGGTTGATCGTTCAAGCAAAAGATTCAGGAACACGTTGCAGACATCAAGCATAATCGATCTCGCTCATTGGCCTTAGCTGAACATGTGGAAAAGGTTGGTCATCACATTTGTATTGAAGAATCCTAGGTCATTATAAAAATTGACCACTTCCACCTTAGGAAGTTAAGAGAAGCTATAGAAATTGAGAAGAATGTTATCAATCTGAACAAGGATGAGGGGTGGAAGATAAGCAACAGTTGGATTCCTACCCTTTCCTCCTAAAATCTTTTATATATATATATATATATAACTTTCATATTCTTTTGTTTAATTATTAATTTTTTGTTTTAATCGTTTCTTGTAATATTTTTTTCATTGGTATATATATATATTTCATATTCTTTTGTTTAATTATTAGTTTTTTGTTTTAATAGTTTCTTGTAATATTTTCATTGATTTATATATATATATATATATAGATATATTTCTTTTGTTTAATTATTAATTTTTTGTTTTAATCGTTTCTTGTAATATTTTTTCATTGGTTTATATATATATATATATATATATTTTTTTTTTGGTTTTATCTTATTTATACTTTTCAACCATGGGATTTATTATTTAATTTAATAAGATTTTTAAAAAAATAACTATATATAATATTTATATTTTTATATATATATATATATATATATATATTTATATTTTCCTTCGATTAATTTTTTTTGTTGTAAAGGTCATCTTTATTTATTTCGTTGTTTATTCTTTATTTGATTATTTTTTAGTCAATTTAATAATTTATCTTTTTAATTATATATATATATATATATATATATATATATATTATATATATATATTAATTTAATAAGATTTTTTTGGGATTTTATTTTTATTATTTTTTATAATGTATAATTTTTATTTATTTATATATATATATATATATATTATATATATATATATATATATATATATAGATATAGATATAGATATATATATAATCATTAAAAAGATACATTATTAAAGATATATATTTATATTTCATTTCATTTTATTATTTTCATTTAGTAATTTAATTTATCTTTTTAATGATTTTATATATATAGTTACTTATTTTATTATTTTTTTCTGTTAATTGGTTGGAAAGGTCATTTTTATCTATTTTTTGTTTGACTATTTTTTAATCTATTTAATAATTTATCTTTTTACTACTTTACTTGTATTTAAAAATAAATGATAAAAATAAAAATAAAAATATTTGTTTATGGTAATATTTAACATTATTATATATATTCTTTTTATATATATATTTTTGTTTTTAATGTCTAGATCAATTTTTGACAATTTCAATCAATTTTAATGTAGTTTCAATTAGAGTAGGTATGGCCGGTGGGTTCAATCAATTGAGTGGAGTGCATTTCAATATCAAGGGAGTTAACTCACTGGGCCATGTCACTACAACATTTATACTTTGGTTTGCTTTGCTTTTAGTGATGGGAATTTGATTTGATTTTTGATTTTTTACTTTTTAATTTAGTAATTAAAGTTTATTTATGGTTAGTCTTAATAAATATAGGGTAATTAAGTTGAAGGTTTTTTTATGGTGAGGTTTATCTTCACGACATTGTCAGATTTGTTTTCTCTGATAGAATCTGAATTGGTGTCCCTCCCTCTCCACACACTCCTCTCCATTTAAAATTAATGCATTGAAATTCACACGTGCATGTATCCCCCTCTCCATTTAATGCCTTTGGCGTTTCTTTGCACATTTGTGCAAATACTAGTTTATAATTATTATTCAATGAAAATTATGTTTGTTGGTAATCTATAAGACCTAGGATTTTGCTCCTACCAAATGTTTCTCGGTTTTAGGTTATTAATTTGTTTTATTGTGTCCAAAATAGACAAGTTTTTAGTCAAGCAAAATCTTCTTCTTTCTTTTTTGAACCGAGAATTTATATTAATGAAAATATGTGTTTGGAGCATTGTCGTTACAACAAAAATTGAAAGAGAACTAGTTAGTCGGTTGAGACAAAATGATGATGTTGGCCTATTATATCTAGGCTATACAACCATAAAGTATAAATTCTCCCAAAAACTCCTAGAATACAATAGGCTTTAACTTCCATAACTTAAACATCAAGGGGAAGTGGAGGAACTTCTTAACCAAGACTTAGTCCTATATCTAGAGCTGGTTCATTTAAATCGAGAACAACTTCTTGAGGGGAGTTGGTAGAGGTGCTTGTCAAGGAGGAATATGTACGGTGTTGTCCCAAAGAGAACTGTATGTCTTCCATCTTCTAGCGTAGGGTTGAGATTTCATCTTTTGACTACTTAATCATATTGTGATGCTCGATTAAAATTTCCATAGATTAAGTAAGAGTATATACCATCTGATTGTGGTTCAATTGAAGAGCAAGAATGTCTTCTTGTAGTTTGTGCACTTGGCCTTTGCAAAGGTTCACTTTGAGACCCATAAGCATCTTCCTTCTTCATTGAACAATTACTATGACTAGTTGAACCTTGCTTAGCCACTTGAAAAACTTGACTTTTACTCTTATTGCTTCCCATTACAAAGGTCCAAAGTTTGCAGTGGACACAACAATTGAAACACATAACAATATAACATTCAACACGCCAACGAGCCAAACTATGATGTAGACACCTAAATAGGAGGCCTCGTTCCCTGAATACATAATATCCTCATGACGAAGAGATGACATATAAACCAATGAATTCATACAACAACCAAATTATATACCTCCCAAATCACACAACTTATTAGAAAGGAGAGCAAAATCAAGAGATAAGGGGAAAGAAACGACAACCAATGCGTTTAAAACACCACTATGCACAACAAATTCCTTTGAGTCACTAAATTGCTAAATGCTTTAACCCCCAAAGAAATAAACTTTTGAATTTGGAGTGCTTTCTCCCCAAAGCTTGTAATGTTGAAGGTGGATCTTTGTATGTCTTTTAGTGCCAAGGAATGTTTCACAAAAGCTAAATACATGAAAGAAGAAAGCAACTTGTCGCCAAATGTGCTTGTAGGTAGGAGATAACAAATTCAAACTATACTAAGACATACCATTAATACATTTGACAAAGTACTACACCTCGTCGTTGTATGGAAGATATAGATTAATTGGCATAAATTCCCAATTTGTGAGAACTAATCATGAGCCAAAGTCACCTTCCCCTGCTCCACCTACTAGTACACACACGGGAAAGGATAAAGGGGCACCATACAACACCCAAATTTCTTATCCAATGACCTGGCATTGATCTCCAATTGATGTAAAAAGTCTCAAATATACCAGTTGACACAAACCCCGTCATCATAGTACCAAACCAACCTAAGATCACCTGAAGGGACTGAAGAGTGTAGATGTAGAAAATGATGATTACCATCCTTCCTCCCACCAACATTGTATTTCCAAAGCCACATTGAAACATGCAAAGAATCGATCCCAAAAGTAGAAAAGATATGATATGATTATCACTTAGTCATCACACTTAATGCCATCATGGCCTAAATTGCATTATTTCATAAACCCATTGAATATAAAGAAGGGTGGTAAATGGTAATCAAACCCCAACGACCTTTTGCGTGACACTTGATCTAGTCTTGCACCATGTATTTGATATCATAATGTGACACTTGGGCCCTTAAGGGAAAAAAACTAACTGAATTCATGATCATTACTAAGGAAGAGGGCATAATGAGACTTGATCATTGACCCTTGTTTCACCCATTGCCATAGGCACCACTGATCCAGGTGGATATTGGTGGCCACTCGCCAATTCCACGTGGACCCCCACCATTTCTTCTTTCAGTTTTTCAGTTTCCTTAATTGTAGCACAATTTACTATTTTTAGTAGTTTTTAAGTTTCCTTAATTGTAGCACAATTTACTATTTTTAGCAGTTTTTCAGGAGCTAAACTTCCAGAGTCGTTTGAGGCCTTGTTAGCACTCTAGGAAACTCTCCTAGGTTGTAGCTCGGAGATGCCTAGAAACATATAAATCTTCAATATCGTTTTTTAAACTATTGGAATGGATTGGGGTTTGGATCAAGTCAAATGATTGTTTCAACTCTGTTTTCACTCAATACATGCATGAACACCCTTAGCTTGACAAGTATTTCGACCACTAATGCTTAATAGTTTATAGATTCAATGAATAGATGGAGAATCCTGATTGTACCAGCATATACATACATAAACACATATGAATGGCTAGCTACAGAAAGTAAATGAAGCTTACAAATATAATTTATCAACGCAGAGATAAGATGACAGTTATCTGGAATTCGACACAAAAGAAAACATGAATAACCTATTCAAGTGCAAGCTTAGAACATTGGAGAAGATGGCGATTGAACATGTAACAGCAAAAGAATCTTGTATTACTAGAATGAAGATGAGACGCTGGGAGGAATAGAGTATCCACAGTCTCCAAAAGTTGAACCCCTATTCCCTCCAACTTTCAGCCATTTATAGGCTTTTTACAATACTCTCGAACTCTCTGAGGCTCGCGATGTCTTAATCTATCCCCTCTGTCTTCTAACTACCTGATGACATAACTCGATAAAGATGAGCTCTATTTCTAACCAACACGGTAATCAAATTCTGGTAATTTCGCTGCGTTGTCAGGTGGTTCACTCGTGCCAGTGCGTTCCATGATCATTTCTGTTGGTTCGACTGCATTGTGCTATTATTTTTTCCCTTTTTAGCCATGCATTTTGTTATTTCAGTTCAACTGTCCGACTGTCAAAAACATTGACAAAGCCAACAAATTTCCTCCCTGGGTGACTGGTGGGAAGTGGGGTATGGGGCCATTGGACGGTGTGGATCGACGGTCGGGATGTTGGTCAGGCAATAGAGATCAAACCAAGGAAGAATAGATGAGAGAGTGCACAGGAGCCGTCAGATCGATATGATCAATGGACATGGTCATATCGCAGAGATAGAGGAATTGATATCGCATCAGCGGATTTAAAAGAGAAAGGTGGTATTTTGGGCGAGATCACAAGAGGTAAGTGGTAATTCAGATTGGCACTCGATTCCACTCATCAAGTGACATGTAGTAGTGAGGAGGAGAGAGGAAACCGCTTTTTGGGCGGTTAATCCTCATGCACGTTGCTCACTCGAAATCATTGTGAACCATCGGATATGATGGAGGAAGATCGACGGTTGAGGATCATCGTGCAAGTTGATTTGATCAGCTAAGCGACAACTGTCGGATCGAGTTCAGATCAATGGTCAAGATCTGATTGTTAATCGCAGAGGTGAAGGGTTGGCGGACAATGCAATGGAATTGCGATACGTCGATGGGCGATTAAGTGATGCGCGATAGCCGTTGGATCGACGAATGAAATGGATGGCGGAGATCGATCTAATTGGAGAAACAGGGGACATTTCCGTTAAAATAGCTGCACTGCGCCTCAGGGCTAACACTGGCTCCTTATGGGGATGAAAGCCTCCCTGTGAGGTTTTAAGAACTACAGACTATTGCCTTTCTAGTAACAACCAAAACAAACTTATCTCCTAGTGTTTCATTTGGCATGGAGTTTATTTGCATAGAAAACAAAAACTGAAAAAACCTATTACACTATTAAGGCCTTAAAGCCTCATATGAAGTAAAGTTTCAAAAACCTCCCATTGACTGGGCCATCAAAAACACCTTCCCCCTCCAAATTGTGCAAAATGAAAGTATTTTTCATCTGAGCTTAAGAAATGACAAACGATCCTGTCCATAAGGCATCAAATTTACCATGGTTATCCTTCTTTTCCTTCAATGCATCCCATTTGAGAACCCAGTCACCAACCTGAAAACTGTCCTTTTTTGCCTTTCTATCAAAGGTTTCTTTGATCTTCTTCTGATGAATTCTTGACTTCTCAATCAGTTGTTCTCTGATCTGCTATAATTCAACCAAGTTACTCATTCTCCTCACCATGTCGTTCTCTTCATCCTATTCTTCTTGTAAGAATTTGGCCATAGGGAGAATCAGCTGGATAGGAAAAACAACATCAACACCATAAACCAGCTTAAATGGAGAATTTCCTATGGACTTCTTGTTGGTAACTCTATCAGCCCACAGTGCAAACTTCAACTTAGAATCCCAGTTCTTTTTGTTGTCCTCCGGCAGTTTTTTGATTATCCTTACAAGATTCTTGTTAGATGATTCTGCCAAGCCATTTCCTTGAGGATAATATGACGTAGAATGCGCCAATTGAATTCCCGTGGATTCACACATGTCTACCAATTCTTCTACCCTGAAAGCTTCTGCATTATCAGTGACTAGTTTGGTTGGGCAACCAAATCTAGTGAAAATATTCTCATTCAAGAATTTTATGATAACCTGATGATTAGCATTTTTAGTGGGTATAGACTCAATCCATTCGGTGAAATAATCAGTGGCTACCAAGATCCATTTGTGCCAGCCACTGGAATGTGGATTGATCTCACCTATGAAGTCCAAGCCCCACTACTAGAAGGGACCATTGGCGTGTACTGGCTTCAAGGGAAGATATTTTAGCTGTTGTATTCCTGCAAACCTCTGACATTTGTCACAAGACTTCACAAAAGAAAACACATCAGAGAACAGAGTAGGCCAATAATACCCAGCTCTCAGGATCTTGTGGGATGTGGTTTTCCAATAATGATGCCCTCCACAGATGCTAGAATGGAACTGGTGCATGACTTCCACAGATTGTTGTTTGTCTAGACATCTCAAGAGGATCCCTGATGGGTCTCTCCAATAAAGCAGGTTTTTATTAATGCAGAATTTGGCTGATCTGAGCTTAATGGCCCGGGCTTGACTTGAGCTATGCCTTGGAGGGACTTCTAGCTTCTGCAAAAAATGAACTACACTGGAATACCATTCACAGGTGGCTATATTTTTAGCCAAAGACTGATTCTGCTCTTTCTCTTCTCTTGCTTCCTCTGTCCGCTCACCACCTGAATTTGAACACATGCAATTGATGTCTAACAAATTATAATTTTCCTCAGCCAGAAGCTTAGCCAAGCCCCGGCCTTTGACAAGCTTGGTGGGATTCACCTCTATGTTGAACTCTATGAATTTTGCAATCCATTTAGCTCTCTTTCCATCAATATCTGGCTGAGTTAGGACATGTTTTACTGAGGCTGAAGGTACATACACAACCACTTTGGAATGCAGAATATAAATTATGAATGCCTTTAAAGATTTTATGAGAGCATAAGCTTGTTTTTCAATAAGGTCATACCTTAGTTCAGCATCCCTCAAAGTTTTGCTGAAAAAGGCCACAGGGTGCTCTACACCTTCATCATTTTTCTGCAATAGAACTGCTGCAAGTGTATCATAAGAGGCAAAAGAGAAGATATAAAAATCCCTGGTATAATCTGGGTTGATTAGAGTGGGAGCTTCCATGATAGATTGTTTGATGGCTTCAAAAGAGCTTCTTGCACCATTTGTCCATTTTATTTCTGATCCTTTCTTCAGCATGGAAGTGATGTGCTTCACTAGCTCTGCAAAGTTTGGAATAAACCTCCTGACAAAGTTAATCTTACCCAGGAAAGATTGAATGTCCCTTTTTGACCTTGGGATGGACAATGTCTGAATTGCTTGAACTCTTGCTGGATTGATCTTCACACCTTTAGCAGAAACAATATGTCCTAGAAGTTTGCCTTCTTCTAGAGAAAATTGTGACTTCTTTGGGTTCACAGAAATTCCAAACCGTCTGCACTTTAGAAACACCTTCTTCAAATGCTGCAAATGGTCCTTGTGACTACTAGAAAAGAATTTTATGTCATCAACGTAAATAAGGACAAACTTGTCCTTCTCTCCCACAAAGGCTATGTCCATGGCCCTCTGAAAAGTAGCCCCAACATTCATCATTCCAAAAGGCATCTTGGAGTACATGAAAGTGCCCCAAGGAGTAGTGAAGGCGGTCTTTTCCTGATCTTTTGCATGTACAACAATCTGATTGTAACCTGAAAATCCATCTAAGAAAGGCATGACTCTAGCCCCTGAAACTTTTTGCAGCAAGTGTTCCATCTTAGGCAGGGGGTAGTTGGTTTTTTTAGAGCATTTGTTCAGATTCCTGAAGTCAACACAAAGCCTAATTTCTCCATTCTTCTTTCTACTACCACAAGGTTAGCTATCCACTTTGAATACCTTAGGGGAACTATGATCTTGGCATCCAACAGCTTCTTGATTTCCTTTTCAATCAAAGGCAATAAGAGAGGGCTGATAGGTCTTAATTTCTGCTTAAAAGGGATGGTGTTCTTCTCCAGTGGAATCTTATGCTGAATGATGTTGGTGTCATAGGTCTTAAGATCATTGTACTCCTAAGAAAAAATATCAGCAAATTGTTTCATCAAGGTGCAATACTCGGAACTTTGGGCAGAAGACAAGTGAGTGGACAAATTTATGTACTTTGGATGGGCTGGACTCCCTACATTATGTCTATGAACTGCAGACTCATTTTCTTTTTTGGCAGGCTTATAAGGTACATAATTATGATCAAATAGCTTCTCTAGGGGCACCAATCCTTTGGGTATATGGTTACTAGGCAACTGAATAATGCTATCCTGACCAATCTCGTCCTTTAGCTTGGACTGGTTGTATTCTTCAATGGTTTCGTTTTCTTGGTCAATGTGCATTTCAGAAAATTCATCAATGACTTGTAAAAACCTATTAATTTCATCATCATCTTCAAAAACTTTCCAGCATTTGACATTGTCAGGCGCAGATGGTCTATATTTCACCTGAACTTCATAAGTCAATTTAGGAGGCAAAGGAGGAATAAACGTGCTAGCAGACACAGCAAGGGAATCAACAAGCTGGTTCTTCATTCTAGGGATGTAAGAAATGTTGAAACTATTAAAAGAACCCTTGAGCTTCCATACCTCATCTCTATATGCTTTCAGCCTTGGATGCTTTGCTTGGAAAGTTTTGTTGACCTACTAAATGATAAGGTCTGCATCTCCAAACACCTTCAGAGCTTTTATGCCCATTTCTTTAGCAGCGTTTAAGCCCAATATCAAGGCTTCATACTCTACTATGTTATTTGTGATCTGAAAATTTAACTTGAAAGATAAATGAATGCATTCTTGTGTGGGGGACACAAGGACTACACCTACCCCTGAAGCTTCCTTAGAGCAAGCTCCATCAAAGAACATGTCCCAAATTTGTGGGCCTTCTTCCTCTATGATCTGGCAAACCGGTTTCTTAAGTTGCATGGAGGCCAACTGGGATTCTTCAATCTGAAGAATACAGGCTCCAAAATCAGTGTCGACAGCATAGATGGGACGATTAGTGGGATTCCTTTCATCATTGATTATGTAATCCAACTGAGCTTCTCTGTATAATCTCCTACTCTCACCTCCAAAAACTGGGACAGTAGCATAGGACAAATCATTTTGCAATGTTCCACCTAATCTCTTCTTCCAACCTTTGGAGAGGAACCTGCCAAACTTGGGGGGTACATCTGCTACCAAAATATCCATCATCATGCTCTTCATGGGCAGTTGAGACAAGGTGATGGCTAGGTCTTTGATTAATCCCAATCATTTCACTTTTCTAGAGTCAAAAGAAAACAGGTCATGATAAGACTTGGTAATGTCAAGACCCAACTCATCCATGACAGCCTTTGGCATTAGATTATGGCCGGCTCCCGTGTCCAAAAGGCAGTTGTGAAGGATTTTGTCATGAATAGTCAAGGAGACATAGAATGATGGGGAGCTGTCATCACAATTTTCAATGATTGGGCTAAGAACAACAGTTGGTTTGTCATCTTGTAGGTTTACATAGTCAATGGAGGCTTGGATGGCTTTAGGCTCAAGGGCCTCGAGGATATATCTCTTGAAGGACTCATTCTTCACTAGTTCAATCAGAGGTATAGGTATGCTTAGCTTCTGAATTTCTGATTCAAAACTGAAAGGAGAAGGAGACTTGCCAAGGCCTCTTACCTCGTGAGATGGAGCTTTGAGGATGATGCGATCAACTGCTGGTCGTTTATGCTTTTTAGCTTGATGTATTGCAGGGACAACAAATCTCTGAAAAGGATTTTCCTTGGCATTATTCATTTTCGACCTCAGATCATATTTGTGCCGATCATCAGTTTCTAGAACAACTTCACCATCCCACTCTTGGCTGATATGGTCATTGAATAATGACTTTTCATAGGCAGCTGAGGTAAAAAAGGAGGCACTGCCTTTGTCTTCCAGATAATGGATCTCATCATCTTCTTCAAACTGCTCTTCTTCCATGACTACATTCTGGAAAGGGGTCTTCACCCTTTGGTCTTCATTGGCATCTTTGCTTCTTTGAGAATTTGCAACTGCTCATTAGCTCTTCTATATGGATTTGAATTTCTAGGAGAAAAGGTATTAGGAACTCTTCCTTTCCCAGGGTGCTGCTCAACCTTTAATTTGGATATTTCAGAGGCTAATGACTCTATCATCTTGGTCATTTTATCTATCTTGGGATTTGAAGACGATGAAGATTCGCCCCTCTATCTCCTTCTATCAACATTCCCGTTGAGCTTCTCTGCAGCCATGATGTTTGATTCTACTTCCAAGGCTACATCCTGCATATCAGCCAAGGTAGCACATCGTCTCTTCCTCAATAGTAGACAGAATTCAGAATCAAAGGCACTAGCATAGGTGAGTTTTACTTCAGCTGGTATCTTGTTGTACACGCGGTTAAACCTCTTATTAAAATTAGACAACAACTCACCATTTTCCCTCTTTTAGTTCCCAAACTCGGTGTGGTAGTAGAGTAGATCCTTCTTATCCCCCCAATGCTTTAGGAATGCATCATCTAAAGCTCAATATCTATTATAGACCTTGGGGTCAGTTCTCTGAACCATTTTCTAGCCTCTCCATCTAGACTTTGGACAAAGACTCTCATCCATACATCATCTTCACTAATGTCCAGGTTATCAGCATAGCTATAGAATGATTCAAGATGTTCCTCGGCTGTAGCACCCTCAATCCCATTGAACTTAGGCATATACTTCTAATATTCTCCAGTAGGCATGGCATTCAAAGGAGTGGGCAGTACTAGAGGTCCATACCTAGCAACTATGATTCTTTCCATTTTGTTAGGTGCTGCCATAGTTGTGGTGGCTATAAAGGTACTAGAAGTCTGAATGACAGAGGGTTGAGGAGTGACTGATAGGACTAAAGGAGTGTGATGGATAGGAGGAGAGGCTTCCTTTGGGCTTAGAATGAAAGGAGAACCTAAAGAATAAGGAGCTCTATGAATCTCTGAGATTTTTTCTTCACTGCTAGTATTAGATGCTATAATCTCAACATGTATTTTTTCTATTATTGGATTTTCTTGAAGAGATATAGAATATTGTTTAGACCTACCTGAACCTGATGCTCTTTTCTACAACGCCTTTCTTTCTTTGATGATTTTTTCAGGGTCAGGTACTGGGTCAGTGCGTGGCTTCTGAGGATTTCTCCGAGTATGCCTCATAAACTGAGCCAGAACTATGGAGTGGAGTTTCCAAGAGGTTTGTCCTCCAGTAGAGTCACCAGATAGATGACTACAACCCAAATAGTGTCCAGTCTTTGTCTATCATCAAAGCTGGATCTATATCGTCCCCCAGGGAAGCTGAGCTTCAGTCTCCTCTCCTCGGCAATGACGCCAATTATGTTAGCACTCCAGGAAACTCTCCTAGGTTGTAGCTGAGAGATGCCTGGAAACATATAAATCTTCAATATCATTCTCTGAACTATTGGAATGGATTGGGGTTTGGATCAAGTCAAATGACTGTTTCAACTCCATTTTCACTCAAGACATGCATGAACACCCACAGCTTGACAAGGCTTTTGACCACTAATGCTCAATAGTTTATAGATTCAATGAATAAATGGAGAATCCTGACTATACCAGCAAATACATACATAAACACATATGAATGGCTAGCTACAAAAGGTAAATGAAGCTTACAAATCTAATTTATCAACGCAAAGATAAGATGATAGTTATCTAGCATTCGACACAGAAGAAAACATGAATAACCTATTCAAGTGCAAGCTTAAAACAGAGGAGAAGATGGCGATTGAACATGTAATAGCAAAAGAAGCTTTTATTACTGGAATGAAGATGAGATGCTCGAAGGAGTAGACTATCCACAGTCTCCAAAAGTTGAACCCCTATTCCCTCCAACTTTCAACCATTTATAGGCTTTTTACAATACTCTTGAACTCTCTGAGGCTCGAGATGTCTTAATCTATCCCCTCTATTTTCTAACTACCTGATGCCATAACTCGATAAAGATGAGATCAAAGAGCTCTGTTCCTAACCAACACGGTAATCAAATTCTGGTAATTTTGCTGCGCTGTCAGGTGGTTCAGTCGTGCCAATGCGTTCCATGATCATTTATGTTGGTTTGACTGCATCTTGCTGTTGTTTTTTCCCTTTTCGGCCATGCATTCTATTATTTCAGTTCAACTGTCCGACTGTCAAAAACACTGACAAAGCCAACAAATTTCCTCCCCGGGTGACTGGTGGGAAGTGGGGTACAGGGCCATTTGATGGTGTGGATCAATGGTCGGGATGTTGGTTAAGTGGTGGATATTGAGCCAAGGAAGAATAGATGAGAGAGTGCACAGGAGCCATCAGATTGATATGATCAATGGACAAGATCATATCACATTGATAGAGGAATTGATATCGCATTGATGGATTTAAAAGCGAAAGGTGGTATTTCGGGTGAGATTACAAGAGGCAAGTGGTAATTTGGATTGGCACCCGGTTCCACTCATCAAGTGACACATAGCAACGAGGAGGAGAGAGGAAACCAATTTTCGAGCGGTTAATCCTCGTGCACGTTGCTCACCCGAAATCATTGTGAATCGTCGGATATGATGGAGGAAGATCGACGGTTGAGGATCGAGCTCAGATCAACGATCAAGATCTGATCGTTAATCGTAGAGATGAAGGGTTGGCGGACAGTGCGATGGAATTGCCATACGCTGATGGGTGATTAAGCGATGCACGATAACCGTTGGATCGGCGAATGAAATGGACGGTGGAGATCTCTCTGATCAGAGAAACAAGGGACATTTTCGTTAAAATAGCCACACTGCAACTCAGGGCTAACATGCCCTAAACGACGTTTTTTGGGAAATCTACTGCCAGTGATTTTTTCTATAAAATCGTCTTTTCCATCGTAGTCCTCGGAGAGATTTTTCCAACGGGTTGTCATGCACGTAAAATAGAGATAATATGACCAAGTCATGACCCCAGGAAGTTGGCTCTCCAACTCACCCCAACGGGGCCCATAAACTCTTGGTGTTACATCTCCTCGGGTTAGAGTTTTGGTTGTTTAGGGTTTGCTCTTATTGTTCAATAATAAAAATGCCCTTGAGCCTCATTGTAAGGCATTTCAGAGGCATGTAGTCGCCACATCTCTTCTCAGAGATAAGCTACCATCACCCTAGTTGATTTGTTTCCATTTCTGTTTGTAATCGTATTTCAGTATTTTACATTAATGAAATGAAGTATTATTTCTGCTACATCTCTGTGTTTATGGTTATCTCTGTAATTTGTTGCGTTCCTGTTTAAATCCGGATCAACTATGTGTTTTCCATTTCATCTGCTAATTGATTGTTTTCCTTGAACACATGATATACCTTTATTGAGGGAAATGTAGAGATAATAGCCATGATCTTTTTCAAAATGTTTTTCAGTTTGTTGTTGTAGGGAGGGAACCATCAACAATATGTTGAATAATAAGCTTATAATCACCAACAATTATCAATAATTACTATGATGTCATTTTGCTATGTGTAATCCTTGAAGGAACACATATGCTTTTGCATGATTGTTTGAAATTGATCCCATACACTAGGATTAAGATAGTTCTACATTTCCTCCGCTTTTGCATAATTGTTTGAAAGTGATCTGATACCCTAGGCATAAGGCAGTTCTACATTTCCTCCAGGGCAAAAGATATAACACCTCCGCCCCCAACCCAACACCATCAACCCTAAGAAAAAACAATTTTAAATCATACTACAAAACTAATATGATTTGGCGTCACATCAATAGGCGTATTTATCATTTTAAGTGTTTTTATTAATAAAAAATTAGAACTTTTGAATACTTAATTACAAAGTCTTTCAAAAATAATTAAGAAAATCAAATATATGAACTCTACAACTTTAGAAAAGAGATCTTACTTTTAACTTTAAACCATTTAAAATAAACTTTGAGAAGTTGTAATTGTTATTCATGTAAAATATAAATATGAATTTGTATATATTCATGTAAAATGTAGTTTCATAAATATGAAATAATTACTAGCATAACTAAATAAATTAAATGTTGGTAAATGTGGATAGGCATCAAAACACTTTCTTCATGATACACCTCACATTGTTATGATTAAAAATAATTCATAAAAGTTTATTAAATTATAACTTTATTTTAATTTATTATGATTCTTGCGACAAAGGCGCTCTCCATCCGAGTAAGGTAGAGATGTTGTAGTGTCTTGTCTTGTTAAATATTTTGACTCGATCAAATTACATAAAAATAAAAATTAAATTAAATAATTAATAGTTATAGTTATCAATAAAACATTTTGACTCTATCAAATTACATAAAATAAAAAATAAATATCTATATATATATATAATTAATAATAATTATTATAATTAATAATTAAACTAGCCTACATCCATCTTAACTATGAATCTACCAAGCATTGAGAGGGATCAAATCCCTTGAGATGCAAACCTCTTTTAGAGTGAAAATAGATTTGATTCCTCTCAGCGCTTGGTAGATGTGGTGTTAAGATGGATCTAGGCTAGTTTGCCTAGATCCACTGTAATATATATATATATATATATCTGTTGGTTTATTTGGGCCTGACCCAGGTTCGGAAAAATTATTTAGCCAAACAAATCTCGCAGCTACCGGCCCCTCCGGCAACAGCCCACGGAGCGCGGACTGAGGTCTCACCCAAGGTAGCAGGGGAGGGTGCTGGAACTAGGTTTCCGCACCCTTGGGATGTCTAGATGTGGTCTGGAGGTTTCACGCACCGTTCCGCAGCTTCGCACTGCTCTGTTTTGCGCAGATCCGAACCCAGAATAATCCTTACTACTTATTATTGCATTGTTTATGTATTCAATCTACTTATTGTGATCTTTAAGCAAACATTTATCAGAGTTAACCAGTTTGCGCACTTAGAATAGACACAAATTCATGTATTTATAAATGGATATGCATAAACAGCTACAGTAAACATACAAAAACCAGATCTGCGATAATTTAGATCTAACACAGAATTTCATAAACAACTTAGCTTTATTCAACTTCTTTACCAATACATCCAGATCAGCCTTGCGCACTCAGCTGCAGGGGTCTGCGCACCCAGCTGCGGACTCTTCTAGGCCTCTGCGCACACAGCTGCAGAGCCTCTATCCACTACCCAACCCCTTGACTCGGACTTACAAACGCTTCAAACTGTCTTCCTCAAAAAACCATCACACATCAGATCCAAGATTATCCAAGAAGAATTGCTTTCTCCATCATAGAGTCGTGCTCTATTTATACCTTCCTATGGTCTGCGGACCAACTTACTTCCTATTATTCTATATTATTTCTTAGGCAGACAACCCTTTGACTCGACTTTTTACATTTCGCGCTCCGCATATTTCAGAGATTTACAATATTTTTACCCTAACTTCTAGGCTATCAGACCCAAAACTGTTACGCGGGACCTCCACTACCCAACAGTCCCCCAACACAATCCTCGTGACTCGTCCTGAGTCACTCGTCGGTGCAGCGAGATGCGCTGCCTTGGCTTCGTAGTTCACCTCCCTCTGAGTGACGCTCGTCGTCCTACTGCTTCTTCATTGTCTCCTACAATGCTTCGTCCGGCTCCTACTTCATTGTTTCTACCAATTCTTGCGACCGATAATTCTCATTCTGCTCTGTCGGTTAACATAGAACACCCCCTCATATGATTTTAGCTCGAGCGGGGGAGTCGCAGACGGGACCTCCTTGTACCGCCGCAGCCACTTCTGACCTTTGTATTTACTCTTCGCACTGTCTACTGCAGCTTGTGTTGCAATTTTGCAAGACCTTTGCTGCTATCTGCGAAATCCCAATCCTCAAGGTACCTCAGAGATGACTTATTAACTGTATTTCTAACAGTGGTCTCTGTCTTTCTATCCTTTCTCTTGTTTGTTGTAGTTTGCTAGCTTGCCCCCGGGAGGGGCGACGACATCCAGACCAATTCTGCTTTGTGTCTCCCCTTTTCCGATACATCCCCTACTGTTGGTGCTACACTCTGTGGGACATCCACAGCTGTCAACACCATGGTCCTTAGAGAGTCCTGCCTTTCCCTCGGCCATATCACCACCCTTGGGCTTACTCCTTGCACAGAGGGGATAAAAAGTTCCATATCGATAACCAGCATATGTTTTCCAGAAAGGTAGGTCGCCCGGTGAATGTCCCTCGGTGATTTATAAGCGATTCGAATTTCAAATTTATTGGTTCCTGCCCATTTTGGCGTCCTCGTCTAAAATCTGTGGCATCTCGTTCCATATCCGGCTTGTACTCCTTCTCTTAATTTCCTGTCACCCGCTCCCTTTTTCCCTAATGCAGACACCTTGTCATGAATAGTGACAGGAATGGTCACCTCTCCTCTTAGCAATGCATCAGCGCACTTCTTACCGTGCAATCGCGATCTTGGTGATGGGCCAACTCGACACGTATCCTGGAAATCACGCCTCATTCCCCCAGACTGCTTTACCGTCCCGTGCTCTCTTTCAACTGGTTGGAGCGGTGAGAGTGTCCCTCGAACGGTTAGTCAAGCGACTGGCCCGTCTGTATAGAGCTTCAGGCGACTGCCATTCACTCGTCTCGGGAAGGGGTCTCCATTGAGTTTGGCAAGCTGAACCGCGCCCCCATTAATAACTTCTTTGATGACATAGGGTCCCAACCAATGCATTCAGAGTTTTCCAGGGAATTCCTTGAACTTACTATCGTATAGTAATACTAGATCATCCTCCTTGAAGGTGCGCGCCTTGATATGGTGATCATGCCACGCTTTCTCATGCTGTTTCTGTACTTGCTGATGGAATCCAACCAAAAACCATTCCTCCTCCAGTTCCTCTAGCTGCGCGAGCCATTCCTCCAAAGCCCTGTGATCTGCCATACCTGTTATTGCCGCGATCCGTAGACTAGGTATAATATATTCCATAGGCATAACGACCTCTTTTCCATAGACTAACCGAAAAGGTGTCTGTCCCATCAACTTCTTGCACGTGGTTCGGTATGCCCATAGCACAACAAGGATGCGCAAGTCCCAGTCATTTCGCTGTGCATTACAGACCTTGGTCAATGCGGTTTCCAAGATTTTGTTGAATGCCTTAACAGTCCCATTCGCTTGTGGGTGGTATGGCGTACTCTGTTGGTGATATATCTGGAATTCCTCAGTGAGTGCGTTGTCATTTCATTCAGAAAAATGCGTTCCCCAATCACTCATGAGAATTTTGGGACATCCAGACCTTGTTAGTACGTTCTCGAACAAAAACTTCGTACATGTCGTAGTCGTGCAGTCCTTAACCGACTGTGCCTCTGCCCATCAGGTCAAATATTCTGTCGCGATGATGATATAACGTGCACCCGTCTTCCCTCGTGGCTCGATAGGTCCGACGAAGTCGATTTCCCACTTTTCGAATGGCTGTATTGTCATCTGTGGTTGGAGTGGCATTTCATCTCTCCGCGATGGTTTCCCTGTCCGTTGACATACGTCGCAGGCTCAACAGTATGCTTTCGAATCTTGATGCAAAGTGGGCCACCATAATCCTACGCGAAGGATATTCTGGGCTATGGCATGACCCACATAATGTCCGCCAGCAACCCCCCCATGTGCTTCAGCCAAGATCTGTCCTCGCTCGAACTTCAGGACATACCTATGTAATATTTTGTCGTTGCCCATTTTGTAGAGGTGTCCTACAATCACAGTGAAGTCTGCTGCACGTATCACCAACTCCTTCTTTTGTTGAACAAAGTATCCCTGCGGTGCGGTTCCTGTAGTTAAGAAATGGATTATATCCTCAAAATGGCCATCTACGACGCGCATCGCATATAGTTCTGCATCCAGGAGTCCATCCTCTAAATTTGTGGGCTCGAGACAGGTGATTAGGGCCTATGTTTAGACGTCTCGGATTTACGACGACCTCAAAGTCATATTCCTGGAATAACAACAACCATCTACAAATGCGCCCCCCCAACATAGGCTTTTTCACTAGGTATTTTAACGCAGAGTGATCGGTATACATCTTAAAGTGGTCTCCGAGTAGATAGTGGCGGAATTTTTGAAGGGCGTATACCATTGCTAATCCCTATCGCTCGGTAGTAGAGTAATTCTTCTCAGCTTTTGACAATCGAAAACTTGTGAACGCAATCGGATGGTCAATTCCCTCTGCTCCTAGTTGAGTAAGTACCACTCCCAACGCGATACATGACGCATCGACATGCACATGAAATTCGACGTCCCATTTCGGAAAGACCAAGATAGGGGCGAATGCCATCTTTTCCTTAAGCATCTCCATACTTTTGTTGCATTCCTCATTCCAGCGATAAGTAGCATCCTTCTTCAGCAACTGTTCCATTGGAGTCATGATCTGGGCATAGCTTTTGATGAACTTCCGATAGTAGCCCGTGTGTCCTAGTGTGGCATGTAGTTGCTTTACACTTCGCAACGCTTGCAGATTGAGTATGACAACGATCTTTGTCGGATCCACCATCAGGCCTTGCTTACAGACCACATGGCCCAGCAGGTTCCCGAATGGGACAAGGAAAGTACACTTCTTTAGGTTTAGTGCAATCTGGTGTCAGCGGCAAGTATCCAGCATTAACCGTAAGCTCACTACGTGTTTCTTAACCAGTCCAAACACGGTCCAGTCATCAAGATAGACCTCTAAGAACTTGTGTATAAATTCCTTGAATGTCGCTACCACTATTCGTGAAAATATTGTTGGCGTGTTCTTCAGTCCAAAGGGCATCACTGTGTACTGAAAGTAACCCCATTTGGTGGCAAACGTTGTTTTACTCCTGTCCTCTAGCGCGATCTTGATCTGGTGGTATCCTAAGAACCCATCCATGAAGGAGTAGGCTTCCTGCCCCCCCACATTTTCCAGTACCTCATCTGTAAATGGAGTTGGAAACGGATCATTAACACAGGCATCATTGAGCTTCCTGAGATCCACGTAGATGCGAATCTCACCCTTCTGTTTCTTCTCCTGCACAACCATCGGACTTACCCAGTCAGACTCCTCGACTGGTTCAATGATTCCTGCTACGAGCATCTTGTCCAGTTCTTCGCGAACGTTCGCTTTATATTTTGGGTTCAATCAGTAGGGTCGCTGCTTAACTAGTTTCGCGTCTGGCTTCAACGTTATCTTCATCATTCTTAGGTCTCTTAGGATCCCTTTTAGCTCTGTGATTTTTGTTGGGAATAAATCTTGATATTCGCGAAGCAATTCAACGACCTTCTCCACTGTGGCATTGTCCCAATAGTCCCCAAGCATTGCATACTTTAGCTCCTCTTCTGTTTCGATATTGACTTGTCTCGTTTTCAACAGTGATGTGATATCTGGATCTTCGATTTCGGGTCCGCGCACCTCACGGCTCCCCTCTGATTTTGGAATATTGACATTTTGCAGATCGTCCTCATCATCTTCTACCTAGACATTATAGCATTCAAGAGCCTGGCTCAGCTGTCGCAACTAGTCGGGCTGCACAGTTTCTTCTGGTTCCAGTGGCATCTTGTAAATGGCGGCCTTTACCAGCTAGAACGCGTCATCCATGGGATCCATCCATTGATCTTCAAAGAGGAATGTTGACAAAACCCTTCGCACAAGATATCCCACTCACTTGTGTCGTGTCAGAGCTCCACTTCAGTATACCAGTTTTTGGGAATGACGTCCAGGGTATGATAAAATAAGTGCACCCATTCTGGTTGATGTTCCTCTCCGTAGGCTTTGATCCATCTGGTAAGGTGCATGCACGGGTCATCGCGTCCATCGTATTTCTCCGTTATGCATAGTTCTAGCTTCCCAAATCTGATCTTCATCATGCGCCTGTAGCCATGCCAATCTTCGAAAGTCCCTTCATGTGTGCCCCACCATCACGCAGGCATCACGTGCAACGCCCATTTCAACACATCAAACCGTTGGTGCTTTGGTACTGCGATTTCAAATTTGGTCAGGAATTCATCTATTATTGTCAGCCCATCATACGTCGGTAATTCGCGATCCTGGGCCCTTACGTAGTACAGATATTTAGTCACCATATTGCAGTGTAGCGTAGTCACTTCGTTCAACCTGTTACGCCACTGCTTGTCTTCTTCATCTGAATTGATGGTGCAAGACTCTACATAGCCCTGTGATATTCTTCTATCCTTCGTTGTCTTGACCCATTCTTGCCTTTGTGCAGCCATTCTGTAGATACCATCTGATTCGTCGTCGCTCTCTTTGTTGCGCACAGGTTCAATATAGCGCAGTCCTTCAACCAGATCTAGTGGAACGACTACGCGGAGCGACTTTGTTTCAAATATCATTGTTCGCTTCTTTAAATTAATAACCCCATTCATGTCGGTGGCCCAGTTTATTCCTAACAACGCAGGATAAGGTGTACTTTCATCCATGATTTCAATGACTTCAAAGTCCGTCCTAGTACTTGTGTCATCAATATCTACCGTAATTCCTTGCAGCCTCCCCATCGGCAGGACCTTCTGCTGGTTTGCCATCCAAAATTGGATAGGGGACCATTATAGTGTAGGCTTACCCATGCGCTCCCAAGTCTGTTTAGGCAGTACGTTGGCATCTGAGCCCAGATCCAGAATGACCTGATCCATCTCATAATCACCGATCTGTGCTGTTAGTCGCATTTCCCTCCCGGTCCGTGATGCATGTCTTCCCAACTTTTGAACTACGCGAGGTTCACTCCGTCCTGCGCATCTATTTATCAATTCCTGTAAGCCTTTAACTGCCCTGTTGTCACGAAGCAATTATATACATGTCTCTAAAAAGGTAGTTATCATCGAGGGATCCCTGTCCAGCTTAGGCTGATCCCTACTACCTGGGGTAGAGTCCTCCGCAAAGCTTTCCCTAGCTTCCAGATTCGTCTCCTTACCAACCCCTGTGTCTTCCTTACTTAAGTCCCTTCTATCCACGCCTGTGCCGCTTGTCAGTACCATGTTTATTTGGGGATCTTCCTCGCGGGGTTTGGACCTCATCATCTGCACATTCTGGGTCGTTGTTGGTTGTGTGACCCTTTTTTCACGAATCTGTGCTATCAGCGTAGGGCAATCTATCGGCTCATAATTGAATTGTTCACAATAATTTCATGAAATTCTAGTCAGGTTGGTACAATCACACGCGTAATGTCCCGGACCTCCACAGTTATAACAAATTAGCTGCTCGTGACTCCTCCCTGGCCCCATTCCGCACCGTCCTCATCCACGGCCCTGGAACCCACCGCGCGTGATCACCGCGGCTGGATCCTAATCTCGCGCCTCAGTTTGCATTCTATAAGCAGGTTACTGGTCCATTAATATTTGGTAGCTACGACAGTCTCTTTCTTCGTGGCCCACCAATATGCAAAAGTTGCAAAATAGTTGCTGGGGGGTTTGGTTGTATTTTGGCAGTAGATGACAGTTATCAGTGTTGTGTTTTCCTACCACCTGACAGATTGCACACCAGAGCGGGGTTGTTGCGCTCTACCTGTTGGGTGTGGAGCCTGATTATCTTCTATATTCAAAGGTTTCAGCCGGATGTATACCCCAGGAAGATTTTACACCCCTCCACACGGGGGGGGGGGGCAGCGCCCTCGAAGCTAAAAATAGATGTAAAATTGCCTTCTAGTAATTTCTAGTCAATTTGGGCTGTTCATTAGGTGGATGATCTGATGGTAGAAGTTAAGTTTAATTTAGGTTTTTTTTCCCTAGAAGGCAACCCCTCGCTATATATGAGGGAATTGTATTGTGTATATGGATATCTAGATTCTAAGTGAGGAAGAGAGAGGAGATTGAGAGCAAAGAGGGTGTTACAACGGATCTGCTGTAGGTTGTATCTCTTCAGTTTGCTAGATAATATAAAAGGAAGGACTGGTTGTTTCTCCATGGACATAGCCCAAACTGGGTGAACCACGTATATCTATGTCTCTCTTGTTTTATGTGTTTTCTGTGTTTATATTTCTGCAATATTTTATGTGTTCCATTGCTCCGTAATATATAATTTTCTAACAATTGGTATCGGAGCCGAAGGTCGATTTGGCTGATAAATTCGCAGGAGAGAAGGGTTCCTGGTTCTAGTGGGAGCAATGGCGGAAGGTGGTAGGTTTAAGGTCGAAAAATTCAACGGCCAAAACTACCAGCTGTGGAAGATGCAGATGGAAGATTATCTGTATCAGAGAGATCTGTACCTACCATTGAGTGGAAAGACAAAGAAGTCGATGAGTATGACAGACACAGAATGGGATATTCTCGATAGAAAGGCACTTGGAACAATACAGCTGTGCCTAGTGGCATTGGTAGCGTTTAATATTTCAAAGGAAATGACAACACAGGGTTTAATTTCGGCATTAGCCAAACTATATGAAAAACCCTCGACATCAAATAAGGTATTTCTTATCAAGCCTTTATTTAATATGAAGATGTCAGAGGGTGGATCTGTCGCTGATCATTTAAATGATTTTAATACAGTTACAAGTTAGTTAAGTTCTGTAGGGGTAAATTTTGATGATGAAGTTAGGGCTTTGTTATTTCTGTGCTCATTGCCAGAAAGTTGGAATGGTTTAGTTATGGCCATTAGTAACTCTGTCTCTGGATCTAGTACTTTAAAGTTTGATGATGTTGTCAGTATAATTCTTAGCGACGAAATGCGACGGAAAAGCTCCTGTGAGACATCAGGTAATGCTTTGACTGTAGAGACTAGGGGAAGAAAAATGGAAAAAGGAAAGAGCCTAGGATATCACTGTAAGTCAAGAAAAGGCAGATCCAAGTCTAGATTGGGGATAATGCACTGGAAATGCGGGAAGAAAGGACACCTAAAGAAATACTGCAAGTCTTGGAAGGGAAAAGAAGGAGACGCGTAGCAAGAAGCTAATCATGAAGTGAATGTAACATGTGATGTGTTGCAAGATGATTTGATTCTTTCATTAGAAAATATTATTGATGCCTGGGTGGTAGATTCAGGGGCCTCATTCCATGCCACACCTGATAAGAAACATTTTCATGATTATGTTCAAGGAGATTTTGGACAAGTTCGATTGGGTGATGATAACCCTGTAAAATCATTGGAATGGGTACAGTTTTCATAAAACAACAAAATGGAAATCACTGGCTATTGAAGAAGGTAAGGCATGTTCCAGATCAGAAGAAAAATGTGATTTCAACAGGGTAGTTGGGAGGTGAAGGTTGCGTAACTACTTTCACAGATAAAACCTGGAAGGTCACTAAAGGATCCCTGGTAATAGTGAAAGGAGAAAAGGTTGGTACATTGTATTTATGCAATGGTATTTCTAATTCTGTTAATGCTTTAACCTCTACAGGAGAAGATAAGGCATTATGGCATCATAGGCTCGGGCACATGAGTGAGAAGGGGATGAAGATCCTTCACTCAAGGAATTTGTTGTTGGGTTTGAAGAATGTTGATTTGGACTTCTGTGAGAATTGTGTTTATGGAAAACAGAAGAGAGTTAGATTCCTTAGAGTTGGGAAAGAAAAGAAGATCGAAAAATTAGAGCTTGTGCATACAGATGTATGGGGACCTGCGCAGGTATCATATCTTGGTGGCTCTTGTTATTATGTTACTTTTATTGATGATGTAACCAGAAAAACCTGGATTTATTGTATTCGAAATAAATTTGATGTATGATACTTTCAAGAAATGGAAATCTTTGCTTGAAAATGAGACAGGGAAAAGGTTGAAGTGTCTCAGATCAGATAATGGAGGTGAATATCGCAACAAAGAGTTTGATAGGTACTGTTCAGAGAATGGAATTCGCAGAGAGAAGACAGTTCCAGGAACACCACAAGAAAATGGTGTGTCAGAAAGGATGAATAGGACAATCATGGAGCGTGCAAGGTGCATGAGATTGCATGAAAGATTGCCTTTACAATTTTGGGTAGATGTTGTAGATACTATTGTTTATCTAATACACAGAGGGCCTTCAAGTTCCTTGGATGGTGGTATTCTAGAGGAGGCATGGACAGGTAAAAAGTTAAACTACTCATTTTTAAAGACTTTTGGTTGTGAAGCTTTTGTCCAAATTAACAAAGAAAATAGAACAAAGCTTGAGGCAAAATCAAAGAAATGTACCTTTATTGGATATGGTGTTAATGATTTTGGTTATCGCTTATATGATTGTGAAAATCACAAAATCATTAGGAGCAGAGATGTAATATTCAATGAAAAGGTCTTGTATGAGAATCAGTTGCAGGAAAAGAAACAAGAAAAAGAAAATAGAGAATACACAGTGCTTGATGATATCACAGGAAAAGTGATGGTGCCTCAAAATCATAATGATCAACAGCCAGAACAACAACCACAATAGCAACAAGCACTTCAAACACCTGAAAGTGGTGTTAGAAGATCTACCAGGATAAGTAGATCCCTTGAACGATACTCTCCTTCATTATATTATGTATTGTTGACTGATTCTGGTGAACCAGAATGTTATGAAGAAGCAGTGTAGGTAGAAACCAGGAAGAAGTGGGAGCAAGCCATGAAAGAAGAGATGGAATCCTTAGCACATAATCAGACTTGGGACTTAGTCAGGTTGCCTACAGGTAAAACAATATTGTAGAATAAATGGGTTTACAGGCTAAAGGAAGAAGATGGAGGAAAATAGAGGTACAAAGCTAGACTTGTGGTGAAGGGGTTTGCACAGAAGAAAGGTATTGATTTTGATGAAATATTTTCTCCTGTTGTTAAAATGACTTCAATCAGAACTATTTTAAGTCTAGTAGCAGTTGAAGATTTGTATCTTGAGTAGTTAGATGTAAAGACAACCTTTCTCCATGGGGATTTGGAGGAAAAGATATATATGCAGCAGCCACAAGGATATGAGGTAAAAGGGAAGGAGAAACTAGTGTGCAGGTTGAAGAAGAGCTTGTATGGCTTAAAACAGGCTCCAAGGCAGTGGTATCTAAAATTTGACAAGTTTATGTCTGAACAAGGTTATACTAGATGTCACTCTGATCATTGTGTTTATCTCAAAAGGCAAAATGATGGCAGCTATATTATATTGTTATTATATGTAGATGACATGCTTGTTGTAGGTTCTAAAATGTAGGAAATAAATGTTCTCAAAAGAAAATTGGCAAACTCATTTGCAATGAAGGATTTGGGTGCTGCAAAACAAATCCTTGGTATAAGAATAACTAGAGACAAGAAGAATCGCAAATTAACATTGTTTCAAAGCGAGTACATAGAAAAGGTGTTGAAAAGGTTTAATATGCAGAATGCAAAACCAGTTAGTATACCTTTGGCTAGCCATTTCAAATTAAGTAAGGAGGCGTGTCCCAATAATCAGGAAGAAATGGCTCATATGTCTAAAGTTCCATATGCATCAGCAGTTGGAAGCTTAATGTATGCAACGGTCTGTACAAGGCCTGATATTTCACATGTACTGGGAGTTGTAAGTAGGTACATGAACAATCCAGGAAAAGAACATTGGATGGCAGTGAAGTGGATTCTCAGGTATTTGAGAGGTACCACAAATCAAGCATTATGCTTTGGTGGTTCAAACATTACTCTATAGGGATATGTTGATGCAGATATGGCACGCAACAAAGATAACAGGAGGAGCACTACAGGATATGTATTTACTATAGGTGGAACAACTGTAAGTTTGGTTTCAAAAATCCAAAGTGTTGTTGCACTTTCAACAACAGAAGCAGAGTATGTTGCTGCTAGAGAGGCTAGTAAAGAAATGATTTGGCTACAAAGGTTTCAGGATGAATTGGGTAAGAAGCAGGAGTTGGTCAGGTTATACAGTGACAGACAGAGTGCCATACATCTTGCAAAGAACTCTGCATTTCATTCTAAGACTAAACATATACAGCTCAAGTACCATTTCATATGGTTAGCATTGGAAGATGGACAGTTGAAGCTGGAAAAGATACACACTAGCCAGAATCCTGTAGATATGTTAACAAAAGTTGTAACCAGGGAGAAACTGAGAATCTTCTCAGTTTCAATTGGTCTTCAAGTATGATGAAGAAGATGAGAAACAACCAGGTCCAAAGTGGAGTCATTGTCTAGCAAATGAAGCAGAGATGGATTTGTTATAATCAGTCTCCAAGTGGGAGATTGTTGGGTGTGGAGCCTGATTATCTTCTATATTCAAGGGTTTCAACCGAATGTATACCCCAGGAATATTGTACACCCCTCCACGCGGGGGTGTGTGGGGGGGGCTTGTCCCCTCCCGTGGGGTTCTAGGGGCCAGCACCCCCGAAGCTAAAAATAGATGTAAAATTGCCTTGTAAAAGTCTAGTAATTTCTAGTCAATCTGGGCTGTTCATTAGGAGGATGATCTGATGATAGAAGTTATGTTTAATTTAGGGTTTTTTTCCCTAGAAGGAAACCCCTCACTATATATGAGAGAATTGTATTGTGTTTATGGATATCTGGATTTTGAGTGAGGAAGAGAGAGGAGATTGAGAGCGAAGAGGGTGTTATAGCAGATCTGTTGTAGGTTGTATCTCTTCAGTTTGTTGGATAATATAAAAGGAAGGACTGGTTGTTTCTCCGTGGACGTAGCCCAAACTGGGTGAACCATGTATATCTGTGTCTCTCTTGTTTTATTCATTTTCTGTGTTTATATTTCTGCAATATTTTATGTGTTCCATTTCTCCGTAATATATAATTTTCTAACACTTCCCTGCCTGTGCCTCTGGTCGCAATGGTGTTGGTCCCCCCGCCGCCACATAATTCACTGAGGCCAAGCAATGATCTTTATCATGCCCTTGGTTCTTGCACTTTATACACCATACTTCCTCCCGGGCTTCTGGTCGTAGTGCCTGTTCTTGTTTTAACTTCATTTCTAAACACAAATTTGGATATGCGCTTGTATTTGCTGAACTCCCAACCCCGGGTCTTGTAACGGAGTTTTGTGCAACCTCATTGCTGTCTCTAATGCTTTGGTTGGGTTGAGATCTTCTGTTGTGACAAAGCTGTCCTTAGATGTGGTGTTAAGGATGCCATAAACCAAGCGCAGTGATGCACATCCATTAATGTCATGTTAGCCTTGCGAATAGTACTTTTCAATATTTGGTCCAAATCCCATGGGGTTTCACTAGGCATCATCATGATCTCTTTGAACCCTATGATTGACTATGTTTCTGACTTTGGCCAGCTAAATTCTTTCTTAGGTTCAGTCTGGATTTCTGCTGTACCCACAGTTGGGTGATCGCTTGAGTACTTTATGTACCATGTCAGCGCCCAGTTCTGCAATGCGCTAACTAAAGTAGCCTTTCTGATATTATCATCTACAATTCTATGTGTGTTCCATACTGAGGTTAGCATGAACCAAAATTGTTTTGGGTCGTCGCTTCTTGCTTCTTTGAATATCGATAGCTGGATCGTGCTCAGCATTGTTAACTCTGTCATTGTACTCTGAATTACTACTGCCCCTGGTCCCTTCAATCCTTCACTTCTTTTTCTACAGTCCCCACGTTCCACATTAGACACCCCTCAGGCAGATCCCAGTCCCAGCAACAAAACCATTTGTTGGCTTATATTGGCCTAACCCAGGTTCAGAAATATTATTTAGCCAAACAAATCCCGTAGCTACCGGCCCTTTCGGCAACAGCCCGCGGGGCACGGACTGAGGTCTCACCCGAGGTAGCAAGGGAGGGTGCTAAAACCAGGTTTCCGCACCCTTGGGATGTCTAGATGTGGTCTGTAGGTTTCACGCACCATTCTACAGCTTCGCACTGCTTTATTTTGCGTAGATCTGAACCCAGAATAATTCTTACTACTTATTAATGCACTGTTTATGTATTCAATCTACTTATTGTGATATTTAAGCAAACATTTATCAGAGTTAACCAGTTCGTGCACTTAGAATAGACACAGATTCATGTATTTATAAATGGATGTGCATAAACAGTTACAGTAAACATACAAAAACCAGATCTGCGACAATTTAGATCTAACACAGAATTTCATAAACAACTTAGCTTTTATTCAACTTCTTTACCAATACATCCAAATCCACCCTGCGTACTCAGCTGCAAGGGTCTGCGCACCCAGCTACGGACTCTTCCAGGCCTTTGCACACACAGCTACAGAGCCTCTATCCACTACCCAACCCCTTGACTCGGACTTACAAACGCTTCAAACTGTCTTCCTCAAAAACCCCTCACACATCAGATCCAAGATTATCCAAGAAGAACTGCTTTCTCCTTCATAGAGCCACACTCTATTTATACCTTCCTATGGTCTGTGGACCGACTTACTTCTTATTATTCTATATTATTTCTTGGGCAGACAACCCTTTGACTCGACTTTTTACATTTTGCGCTTCGCATATTTAAGAGATTTACAATGTTTTTACCCTAACTTCTAGGCTATCAGACCCAAAACTGTTATGCGAGACCTCTGCTACCCAACAATATATTCACCCCACATTTACCATGGAAATTCTTAATCAATAAATAGACTTTGTTATAATACCATGGCTTGCTAATACCACATGAAAAAAAATCATAACTCATATTTATATGACACATGTTCTTATGACATTTTTTTAATTAATCAATTTAATTAAAAGGGTAGAAATGACAAATATTCTTCTTCTAATATTAGCTATTGCTCTGTTAGGGTTTTCAAGATCTATGTATGATCAAAATTTTTCAGAAACCCTAATGGCAACCCAGGCTATGATTGTGTATGATTTCAAGGTGTCCATGGTTCATCTAAAGGGCCCTGGTTTTGGGTCAATTTTGGATTGTTTTTAACACCCTGGTTCCCATATTTTTACCCTTCCACAATTCATTACCAAGATGCCAATATGGGTCAGGCTTCTTAATTTGCCAACTCACTTGTGGCACTACACAATATTTTAAGGCATTGGAGACTCTCCGGGACATTATCTTACTACTAATGTCTCTCATGGGAAGTTTGGTGTTTAGACCTATCGCAGAGTTGTTGAAATCAATATCAGTAAAGGCTTGCCTGATCAATTAATTTTAAAATCAGTGATTTTCACTAGACTTAGGCTCTAGACTATGAGAATGTTGTTTCTTGTTGCCACTTTTGTCATCAAACAACCCACTTACAGAACTCTTTCTTAGTGTTTAATTCTCAATAGAAGCAAGAAATCCGCAATTCCAGATCTAAAAGTTGGAAGCCTTGTAACCCTCCTATGGAGGGCAAGGCCTCTATGTTGAAGAAGGACGATGAAGAAGCTAATGATGAAATCCATCTGGGGGACAAGGTCCAAGACTCAAGGCCTCAAACATCTCCTTTGGTTCCTGGTATGTACCATGGTCCTTCGGAAAGCATAAAGATATCACATAAAAATACTTCTCTAGGTATATTGAAATGAGCTCATGAGTCAACTTCTTCAAACTCTAACAAGGAATATCTTTCAGCACATAATGATAATTTGTAGATCACTTTGATTAAACATCCTTTGGAGGGTTGGGTCAAGGTTTTGAAAAAAGAAAGGAAAGAAAGGTCGCCTTGAGGATCAACCCTAATTTGGGTGATTCTCCTCTCTAGCTATGTTTTCTATCCCTTTTTCATTTACTTTGCTATTCTTTGTATCATTCATCTATGCTTTGATACCGCTAGTATAGGGAAAATTGTGCCAAAAAAAGAGTCATGATGGCAAATGATGTAATTTTTTTTGTTTGATCAATATAATTTTTAGACTTACAAAAAAAATGGTAGAAAGGACATAATTACTTTTGGGATAATCTCAACTATCCACCTAATAATTATTAATAGTTAAATTAAAATTTTGAAACCTTATTCGAAAATAGACACACTTATTGACATAATAATTATAAAAGCGATATATATATATATATCTATATATATATATATTCAGTGAAGGGGTCGAGGTAGAGTCTATGGAGACTATGTTTTGATCTTTTGTTTTGGTTTACTTTGATGTACATGCCTATCAATGTGTTTTTTTTTTTAATGTAGGTATAACAATGATTATCAACAAAGATGAGATAAATATGTTTTTTTGTGTAAAGTAAATTCTATTACTTCAAAAGATGTAAATCACATTCTGATCTCTCACTAGGGAGACCAAACCATAACCAAAATTGTACCCTTCTAAGGGATAAAAGAGACAAACAAAATCTAACATAATTGTACTTGAACAAGCCTACACTAAGGTGTTGACCAATTTAGTCATATGCACAGTCATTTACAAAGAAGTCCATAAACATGTGTCATCGTGTTGCGGCCTTAGAATTATGCTGCCGAAACATGGGGGATAACCACCCGGTCCGGACCTTAAGACAACTCCTTTTCCGTTTAAAGTGGTGGCTCCAACTGGGGATAATGGGACCAGTTTCCCAGCGTGGGTTTTAAGATGAGAGTGGGTGGTTCATGAGTATTTGCAATAGAATAATGATAATATAAATGACCTATTCTATAATTTAATTCTCTAACTAACTTATTCTAATATAAACCCGAGTATTCCTGTGTGGTATGCGATCTACAAAGATATTTGCTTAACATGTGATAATAAAGATTAATCACAACTAAACATAGATGATAACGTATAAACATAATTCCTTTGAATAAATAGTTAGTCAAAGAAATTTATAAAATATATCGCATATATGATGAGTTATATATGAAAATCAGAATTTCAGCTAGGCATCATACAAAAGTGCAATTAATTCTTAACAGAAACAATAAATCTCACATACAATTCATGAAAGCAAAGTTTTGCCACTAATTAAATGAGAACAGTAACAATCATACAAGATAATAGTACCATGTGTGCGAAGTCCTGCTCATTTGACAAATGAAATAGACCAACTTCTTTCTTCAAATCAAATTGTCTCCCAAGAATACACTAGTGCATCAACAAAGGAAAGTAGTCTAATATCTAAAAGAAATGATCATGTTCCATAATTTCACCAAAGCATTCACAAAGTTACAATAGTGCATTCTTTGCAAACGTTTTTTGATAAAATTCTGGACCCTTCTCTAAATGCATGAGAAGGGTATAAATACTATTCTAACTAATGTGCAAAAATAGATTATACAAAATTTGAGGAGGTTTCAAACAACCTTCCTCCTAACTAGTTAACTAACTCCAAAAATAAACAGTGGCTAAATGAACAGAGCTAAGAGGATGACTTGTTGTCTTCCAGCTTGTCCTTCAAATCGCATATATCGGTCATCGGTTGAATTTGAGGAGGTGCCCAAAAATGTGTCCTGAGCTATCCTATGAAAATCGCATCGGTGAGAGGTGGAAGCATCCGTTGAGTCGTATGAAGAGAATAGTTGAGAGTCATAATCTGGCTGTGTGGCTTGACGAGGCACTGCCAATACGAATCCCAGTTGGTCCTGGTCAATTTTGTAATTGCCTCCCTTTGTATCTCCACCTTTTCCTGCCAGATTTTATACAGAGCATTTAAATTGGGCATTTATTTTAGATTGCCTTCTTTAATCAGGTTGGTGGCAAACATGGTGTGATTCACTACCTTGATGATATTCTTTGAAACCCCAGCTGCTCTTGCGACTGCTAGCTTGGTCTGTTTGATTCTTGCGTCCCAATCCATGAAGAGAATGTCGTTATGAGTTTCCTCGATCTCGGGCATATTGGCTTTCCTTCCATCTTTTGTTTCCCACCATTCGATGAACTCAGAGATTCTGGTGTTTAAATCATTAAACTCGGTTCTCTGGTTGATTGCCTTATCTATTAGCTGGTCACTAGTGGTCAGATAAGGGGTAATTTGTGACATTTTTTGGAAGAAATTCTCTTGCTGTTTCACTAGAAGGGAATTTAATTCCAGTGCCTTGTTAATGAACTCTTCAGTAGTGGGAACATCATTGTACCTTTCCATGGTTTGCTACAATTCTTGGAGTTGCGTGTTTTTGGCTGATATATCAACTTCATGACTTATTTTCAAGACATCCATGTTTTGCTGCAATTGGGTGAGTTTCTCAACCGCTTGCCTATTTACGCTCACTTTCTCTGCTTCGAGATGTTGCTCAAGTTGTGCAATCCTCTCCTCTTTTTCCCTTAACAAAGTAGAGACTTCAGTAGCCTTGTCCATAGTGGCCGATGCATATGCTCCTATGAACTGTGATAGTCTAGTCACGTTCTCAGCCGCATTGAAAGGAATATCCTTCCAAACTATGTCCATCGGCTCATTTCCAGGTGGGAACTCAGGTGTGTCTACCCTTTTCCTTTTTCTCTTCTTTCTTACTATAGCCTTGTGGAGAGGACTATAGAACACATCAAGTGGAGGTATTTCAGTTACTTTCAAAACAATTTCTGATGTGGATAGAGTAGGGATAATTTCAGTATGTTGGGACGTTGTCGCTTGTTCCTCCATAGGTTTGGACTCCTCACCGATAGACTTGGGCTCTGTATCCTTATGAACATGCAAAAGAGTTTTATACTCCATTGTTTCTTGAGTATTTTTCGCTTGGGGAGTACCTTGCAATTTCTGATTAAATTGATTCCACTCTTGCTCCAAACTACTGCCTTTGACCTCTGAACTGATTTCTATAGTCGGGGTGCTCATCACTTGTTTCTCAGCTGACTTCCTGCTGGACTCAACAGTGTTATCCACATCTTAGAGTTTCCCTATGTCTGGTGTCTTCTCAGTATTTACCTGAGAATCTATTTGAGAATTAGGACCTTCACTATCAATAGTGACACTTGGTGTTGGCTTATCCTCGGTCTTTAACAAATGCATTGGGATCACTTCAAGCTTTTCATTTCTGAATTCCTGAAAGCTTTGAAAATCTTCAGGTTTTAGATTCACATTTGCCCATTCGAACACTTGTTCGAAGGATTCAGCCAACTATAAAAAGTCTTCAAAATCGTTATCCTCATGGTTGTATTGCTTGAGCTTTACTACAGTAGTGATATTATATGCCACTTTTTCTGGATCAAATTGCCTCTTAGGCAATGTATGAAGCCTGAGGGCTTCCATGTGTGCTGACTCTTTAGTAGCATGAACAAAATTTGCTAAAGCAAACAAACCGCACTTGATAGGGAAAGAGGGCCATAATGACTTCTTGTTGTCTTTGAGAACTTTAGTCAGGCATTTTCCCACGGTCTAGTAGGCAATCTCTCTTGCTAATAATTTATCTGAAACATATAAAGGAAGGACAAGTGGATCAGTTGTGCTACCAAAAACCCTAATGTAGGTGAACCATTCTACAATAAAATATTTGACGACAACAAATAGGTTTGTTGCAGCTTTTTGGGAAAACATGGGGGCTCTCTGATTGAAAATTATTTGGTCTAGGGGCAAAACAACAATATGAAATATTTTATAGAAGTGAGGTATATGATGCGATTCCCATATTTGTTTATGACTGAGATGGATCGGGTAGGGGTCCTGTAAGGTCCATTTCCAACCAATGGTTGGAAATGTCATGCAAAAATAGATGTCATCCATAATGTAGGCACTAAAATAGAATGAAGGGAGGTTATCTGGAGAGGAGGCTCTCTTCTGTCGATATTCGGTAATGGTGGCAGCTAGGTTATCAGATAGGATGGAGGTCCAATTCATGATGTGGGAATTAAAATAGGCATCAATCTGAGGAATCCATTCTATGGAAAACTTATTATTATTGGGTAACCCATATAATCTACATAACATCGCTGCTACATAGTTGTAGGGCTTTTCCAAAGAGGCTATAGCATACATACCTTATTTGTCATATTTGAATTTGTTGTCCAATACTCTCCAAACTTAAATCAGCTTGAAGGGGTTTGGGTTCTTCTTTGTGAAGTTGGCCACAAATGCCTTGTCATAGATATCCTGAGGGTCAAGTATATGGTACATTTTCTTCAAGCCCTCTGCTCTGAACGACCCTATGAGCTCCATTCTTGAATTCTTGAATTGAATATCTTCAATGATGAGGTTTTCGATCACCCACCTGATCATATTCGTGTATGGGAGGATTTTAGCTCTTGCTCCTATCTTATGAAGGAAAGAACAGGAAGTGTCCTTGAATTAAAGTCCCGAAGGCCTTGTTGAGTCAATTGTTGCTCTCGTGACAGTGATTTTCGAACGTTCGTCCTCAAGCCTATTGCATATGACCTCCTAGGTTGTTGCGCCTCCGGTAGTGTTGCAAACTGTATCAGAGAAAACAGGAGCCATCTCTATAAACTCAGATTCAACAATGGTCTGCTTCCTCTATTTCTGCATCACCTTCCTCAGTGACATGTCTTTTGTAGCTTGCCTGAAATAGACAAGATATATCAACGCAGACGGTATCAGGTAATTAACACTGAAAGCTTCTCTGAAATGAATTTGGATCGTGAGAAAGGTTTAATGAGATACTCGATGTTAACTACCCATAACTTGGAAAATGATTATCCTTCCTTGGGCCGCTAAATATTTATTAACCTGTCAATTCATTCATTTTGATATTAAAATGTAATTGTTTCACATCTTTTACCGCTCTTAATCACACATCGGAATCTTTAAATGGATACACTATAGCGCTATCATATGCATAAAGCAAAATGCGATTGTGAATATTTCACAAATCGCTATTGGACACTCTAATGGCATAGCTAAATTTCTTGCGAAGTTTGTGAAGTGCGAAGCGCGATTTGCGAAATGACAAGGTGCTATTATCGGGCTATTGCAACGGGAGATTTGATCGTAGATCGCAAGTTTTTGAAGATGTTTTAAGATAGTCACATGGAAAAGTGCGATTTGTGATGCAGATTTCATCCTTAGTTCGTTTTGTGAGGTTTTTCTAGGTATTTTCTTAGAGTTAGGTGTTAGGATATTCCGACACATAGGATATAGTTAAGTTCAACTTGGTCTAGCATAGAGTTAGGTTAGAGTTAGGTAAAGTGTGTTTCTTTACTGTTGTACATTTTGTAACTTACAATCCGACGGTCACGATATGTAGTGATCCGACGGTTCACTCTCACCTCGGTATTACCGACACTTGATCCGTGGCTTGACACCCGATTGGTCCATGAGTTCTATTTAAAGCGCATGGAGGGTCATTGTTCGGGTAATCCGTGCATGAGAGAAGCTTATGTAAATTTTCATTCTTTGATTAATAAATTGCCTGTAGTACCCACGTTGGGACAGGCCGTGGACTGTTTCCCTCCTTGCACTCTGAGGGTTTTAACCACGTCAAAATACTGGTGTATTGATTTGAGATCTGGTTGTGAGCGGTGTCCTTTTGGTATTCTTTCTGTGGAACTTACCCTGTAAATTCCTACATGGTATCAGAGCTATTTGAGGGCCGCGTCCGTTGGTGATCCAAATCTGAAGCCGGTAGAACTGCATGCGGCTGTCGTTTCCTAGATCTGTTGTTTCTGACTGCTTTCGGGCCGAGAGGACTGCTCTGTTGCGTTCGGAGCATCTGTTCCAGTGAGGAACCCCTTTCGTTTCATGCGAAAAGGTTTCCGGTAGCCCTAGCTGCGTCATTTTTCAGATCGGGAGGTATACAGTTTTTTTTTGCAGTTTACTGTTAATTTCTCTCTGCTTATTTCGGTCTCAGTTTATTTAGCCTTTTTTTTAACCGGATCTATACCTTTCATTTCTGCGTATGCTCTTTGCCCTGCGACTCTGTGCGATCTGGGCAAATCAGAAACAGAAAGGAAGGATTTTTCTCATGCGTATGCTCTTTTCCCTGCACCTTAGTGTGATCTCGGAAAATCAGAAACATTGAGAAAAATATTTAGTTTTTCGGCTAAAGCTAACTTTGAGATTTTTTTTTTAAAATTTCTAGTTTTTTGGCTAAAGCTAACTTCGAGCCGCAAGGTTCGTTTTTCTTTGCATATTCGTGTTGGGTTTTGTGTTTTGTGTTTTGTAGGGAAAAAGAGCTTTCTCAAGGCAAGCACGCAAACCGAGGCCCCCCCCCCTCTCTCTCTCTCTCTCTCTCTCTCTCAAATTTTTTGTATAGATCAATTGGTTCAAAGCTATTTTTAGAGAGTAGAGGTCTTGGGTTCAAGTCTCCATTTTGTGGGGGCGGATTTTTTCATTCCCGCACATTCGCGCACTTTGCCGGCAACGTCAACAATTTTTTTTCAAAAAGCCATAACTTCTTCATCCGGAAGCCTTTTTCAGAGCCGTTTTTTTTAAAACCGCCTATTTTTTCGAGATCTATCCATTGGAACACTTACTTTCAGCATCTTCAGCTTCAGTTTAAAAAAAAAAATGGAAAGTCCATGCCAAGTCATTCTTGACAGCACTAACTACTTCCAATGGGTAGCCTACATGGAAGATTTACTTAGAAGTAAAGGTCTCTTCAGAATAGCCACAAACCAAGAGAAGAAACCAAAAGATGAAGACAAGGCGGCAAAATGGGAAAATAGACAAGATCAAGCACGTGGTTTGATAGGGATGTCTATTTCTCCTGATCTTAGATTCCACATTGCAGGACTTGAGACTCCTCATGAAGCATTAGAAAAACTTGCTAAAGTTTTTGGGATTAAAAATGAAATTAGAGCCCATCAACTTGAAAATGAGCTGCTTACTTTGGATCCTAATAATTTTTCTTGCATTGAAGATTTCTTGTCCAAATTCAAGACCCTTAGATATCTCTTGGAAGGTGTTAAAGTTAAGAAAGAAGATGGTAACCTTATTTATTCCATCCTTACTAAGTTGGGACCAGCCTACTCTGTATTTGCTTTCATTTGTCAAGGACAAGACTGCAAGGCCCCTTCCTTTGACTCCTTTTGTGATTCCTTAATAAGAGAACAAGAAAAACTCTTACACCTTGGTCTTCTTAATCTTGGAAACTCTTCCACGAAAGCGTTAGCCGCCCAGCAGCAACCAAATTCAAAGAATCCTAAGAAGTCATATCCTCAAAAGAATGGTCCTAAACCATCTCAGCCTCAAAATGAAAGATCATTTCAGCAAAATGATAAGACCAATAAAAACAAATGGAAGAAGACTGATAGACATTGTAACTTTTGTAATCGAGATGGCCACTTAGAATCTAAATGCTTTAAGAAGATGGAAGCCTTGGAAGCCGCAATGAAGAAACATAACATCCATCTGGAGCCTACTTCAACTTCAACTTCCGGAATGGCACTTTCTGCATGTCATCGTCAATCATCTCAGTCTGGTTATGCATTAAATGTATCTTCTTCTTCTTCTCATTCTCATGAGTGGCTCATTGATTCTGGAGCCTCTTGTCACATGGCCAAAAACCAAGCCATGTTTTCTTCTTTAAATGATTGTAACACCAAAAATATATATATTGGTGATGATAGATCTCTTAATGTTGTAGGGACTGGAACTGTTCATCTAGACAATGGTCAGTTCAATGATGTATTATGTGTTCCAAACTTATCCTGCAACCTTCTATCTGTCTATCAGATAACTCATTCAGGTGAAGGTAAAATTGTTGAATTTTCACCTCATGATGTTGTAATCAAGGATCTAAAAGATCCTAAACAGATTCTAGCTACTGGTCTTGCTGATGATTCCAAAAGGTTGTATAAGTTTCACAACTTTGGGTCATCCCATCTTCCCTCAGTATTTGTTGCTCATAATGATGAAGTGAGCAAACTTTGGCATGAGCGATTTGGTCACTTAAACTATCGCTCCCTTCAGCATCTATGTAAAGAAAATATGGTGACAGGTCTTCCTATGGTATCTTGCAAAGATGGTGTTTGTTCCGGATGTGTACTCGGAAAACATCATCGGGACAGTTTTGACAAACGTGCCTCTTGGCACGCCTCAGCCCCTTTACAGCTTGTGCACAGTGATTTATGTGGTCCTCTTCCTGTTGCTTCATTCTCTGGCTGCAAGTACTTCTTAACTTTCATTGATGATTTCTCCAGACGCACTTGGGTATACTTCTTAAAACTCAAGAGCGAAGTATTTACCACTTTTTTGGCCTTCAAAGCATTTGTTGAAAAACAATCTGGACATCAAATTCTTAAGCTAAGAACTGATAATGGTGGAGAATATGTTAAAAACACATTCATCAACTTTTGCACCGAAAATGGAATTCAAATGCAACATACTGTTCCATACACTCCACAACAAAATGGTGTAGCTGAAAGGAAAAATCGCACCTTAAAGGAAATGGCTAATTGTATGCTGCAATCTAAAGGACTCAGTCTTAGTTTTTGGGCCGAAGCAATTAATTGTGCAAATTATATAATCAATCGCACTCCTACTAAGGTTCTAGAGAATATCACTCCAGAAGAAGCTTGGAGTTCCATTAAACCAGATGTAAGTCACTTTCGTGTGTTTGGAAGTGAAGCATGGGCCCATATTCCAGATGAAAAGCATAAAGCTTTAGAACCTAAGAGTGAGAAATGTACTTTTGTTGGATATTCTGAAGATGTAAAAGGTTATAGACTTATTCCATTTAAGTCCAAAAATGTTATCATTAGAAGAGATGTAAAATTTGATGAAAATAAATCGGCCTGCGAGCCTAGTCCGGCGGATGTGCCACCTCTTCCTATCTCTTCTATCTTTGAAAACATTTCTTCTTCTGATGATGAAAGCGAGGATGATAATCCTCCCCCACCTTCTCAGGATCCTCAACTTCCAAGATGGGTCCGTGCTACTCGGGATGCAGCAGGTGATCTTGCCGGTGATCCTACAGATCAGCGACGTACACGTTCTCAGTTTGAAAGAGCCTCTTCTTTACTGGCTCAAGCTCCAGTAAATCATGATCCTGACACTTTTGCAGAAGCTTCAGGCCATCCACATTGGGAAGCAGCTATGAATGAAGAATATCATTCATTGATGACAAATGATACATGGGATCTTGTTCCTCTACCAAAGGGACGCAAACTTGTTAGATGCAAATGGGTTTACAGAACCAAGTATGGACCAGATGGGAAAGTTGATAAACATAAAGCTCGTCTAGTTGCTAAGGGCTTTTCACAGGTTGAAGGCATTGACTACACTGAAACCTTCTCTCCAGTTGCCAAAATGAACTCTATCCGCCTTGTTCTTTCCCTTGCTGCCTCTTTAAAATGGGAAGTCCATCAAATGGATGTTAAATCTGCCTTCTTGCATGGGGACTTGCAGGAAGAAATCTATATGGAACAACCCATTGGCTTCATACAAACAGACTCCAGCCTCGTTTGTCGACTTAAGAAATCCCTTTATGGCCTCAAGCAAGCTCCTCGGGCTTGGTATGCCAAAATGGATAGCTTTCTTTTAGAATCTGGCTTTTCTAGGTGTCATTCTGACAATACTGTCTACACCAAGAAAGTGGGCAACTCTCTTATCATCCTTGTTCTTTATGTTGATGATCTTATTCTTACTGGTAGTGATCCCAACCTTATAAACCATGTGAAGTCCAGCCTTAAAAAGAAATTTGAAATGACAGACTTAGGACACTTACACTATTTTCTCGGTCTTCAAGTCTTGCAATCCCAAGAGGGTATTTTCCTTTCCCAGTCCAAGTATGCTTGTGATATTCTTCGTCATTTTCACATGGAAGACTGTAAGCCAGCCCCTTCTCCCTTTCAGTCTGGAGTCAAACTTTCAGTCTCTTGTACTTCTCCTGAAGTTGATGCTACCTTATACCGTCAACTTGTCGGAAAACTCTTGTATTTAACCCATACTCGTCCTGATCTTTCCTTTGCTGTTGGCCTTGTTGCTCGTTTTATGCAAAACCCCCGTGAAAGTCATTGGAAAGCAGCTAAAAGAATACTTCGTTATGTTCGAGGTACAGTACAGTTTGGGATTCATTACAGTGCCAAAGCAGCTCCTCTATTAGTTGGTTTCACTGATTCTGATTGGGCTGGTGACCTTGATGATCGAAAGTCTACTGCCGGTTATGTCTTCACTCTTGGTTCAGGACCTATTACATGGGCTTGTAAGAAACAGGCTGCCATTTCTCTTTCGTCAGCAGAAGCAGAGTATCGTGGTGCCGTGGAAGCTAGTAAGGAAGCCTTGTGGCTTCGTCAGATCCTATCAGAGTTTGGCTTTGAGCAGCAGCATCCAACCACACTTTGGTGTGATAATCAAAGTGCCATTCAGCTATGCAAAGATCCAGTCCAGCATCAGCGCAGCAAACACATTGAACTACACATGCACTTCATCAGAAAGCTCATTCATGACCATGTTCTTGAAGTGCAATATTGTCCAACAGATGATCAGGTTGCAGACATCTTCACAAAGGCTCTCACAGAGGCGAAGTTCACTAAACTTCGATATATGCTTGGAGTTCAGGAAGTTGTCACTAAGGGGGGATAGGCTCTAGTGCCTCCTTCCTTCTCCTATTGTGTCATATTTGTAAATCCTTCAATCCTATCCCAAGTTGTTCTTAAGGGGGGATGTTAGGATATTCCGACACATAGGATATAGTTAAGTTCAACTTGGTCTAGCATAGAGTTAGGTTAGAGTTAGGTAAAGTGTGTTTCTTTACCGTTGTACATTTTGTAACTTACAATCCGACGGTCACGATATGTAGTGATCCGACGGTTCACTCTCACCTCGGTATTACCGACACTTGATCCGTGGCTTGACACCCGATTGGTCCATGAGTTCTATTTAAAGCGCATGGAGGGTCATTGTTCGGGTAATCCGTGCATGAGAGAAGCTTATGTAAATTTTCATTCTTTGATTAATAAATTGCCTGTAGTACCCACGTTGGGACAGGCCGTGGACTGTTTCCCTCCTTGCACTCTGAGGGTTTTAACCACGTCAAAATACTGGTGTATTGATTTGAGATCTGGTTGTGAGCGGTGTCCTTTTGGTATTCTTTCTGTGGAACTTACCCTGTAAATTCCTACATTAGGTATTATCATCCTAAGCCTAAAAATTTAAAAGGGTCCCCATTTATATCTCTAACCTTAGCTATTGTTCTTCATAAATGGGGGGGTTGTTTCATAGTACAACGCATCGCATAATCAGGGAGTGGTTTAGAGTTCAAGCTTGCTACTAGGATAAGGCTTGCTTAGTCTGTCAGAGGTCTGGGAATTGCTGAAGGAATGTCGAGGTGTTATTAAATTCTCTCCAGCTTGTGATTCATCATTTCCAATTTGGAGGCATAGAGCTTCACATGTCCATGCATGCGGTCCAATGTTTGTAACAGATCCCTTCTCGACTCTTGGATGTCCAGTAGCATGCATCCCACGAGGAAATTCATTTTCTAATACATATATATAACTTTCATTTATTGGTTTTCCATTCTCTACATCTACGTCATATACAGGTTCCATTATGCCCTTTTTGTCCTCATGTCAGAGTCTGAGAGGGAAGTTCTTTGAGAAGAAACTTCCCTTGTCGACCGAGTCAATTCTTCCTCATCACGCAAATGGATATGTTCTTTATACCTTGTTGCAAATATTGTTGTTATTTTCTATAGGTTGGAGTTCCCTTTGTGGGATCATTATTCTTAATATGCAACCCCTCTCCTCACTCGATCTCTCTCCCTCAACATAGTGAGATTCACCTCAGTGACCTAGACTATAAGATATAAAATATTCTTTGTAAACTGAGATTTTTTTACCAACGGGGTCCTCTGATTAGGATGGTAGGCCCCAATTGGCACTTTTATCCTATTGCAGTTTCTATCAGTTCCCACACCCCTATTACTCATAGGATTCCATGACTTTCGATTCCCCCCAATTGAGAATGTTGTATCTCTGAGATGATAATGGTCAGCTATCATGCCAGGGCATCTAAGATATTTGTTTTGGGGCTTTTGTTTTAATTTTGGATGACCAATGTATGAAACAAATTTAAAACATTGATGCCTAACCTTTTTGAATAATAATAATATTAAAAAAAAGGGCTGGTATTAAAATCCACACAGTGATTTAGCTTGTCTGGTGATGAGCAGAAATAGAAAGATGATATGACTATTACAGTTTTCAAATAGAAAATTAAACAACCATAAGCAAGAAAACCTTCAAACAATGTTCAGAAAGTTTGACAGAATATGCCCAAGATTACAAAGATACTAATGATTTTATGATTTAGAGGGAATTACTTAAACAAACAGTTTCTTATAATTCATTCTCTTTAAAGATGATCACTTCAGAAAGCTTATAGGAGCAATTGAGACACAACTACTCCTACTTGGTTATCTTTGTAAAACATAAGAAAAAGAAGAAAACACTGTGAATGAAAACTAGAAAAAATTACAAGGAATACGAAACTGTATGAATGAAAATTCAGAATCCTTTGCTTTGTTATTAATGATTCAGAAAAATTTGAGTACATTTAGTGCTTACAAATGTTTCTTCAAGGTTGCAACCCTTAATAACTCGTGAAAGAGAGTTATTTATACAAGTTTAGAGCTAATAAAATATCTTAAACAAATTTACAAAAATAGCTTAATACAAAATCAAGAAAATGAACTGATAGTTGATCTGTCACTATTTTGGTGTTGAACTGTTGATGACTGTTCCACAAAATTCTAAATTTTGCTGAGTTGTTGATGACTATCCCTGAGAATGCTGAACGTTTTTGATCCTCCTTTCAGTCAAGTAAATCAGTTAACTGTTCCCAATGTTTCTTATCTGGGATGGATAACTTAGTTACCCTTCTGTAAACCTCATCCATTTTTGTATGTTTAGTAAAAGTGGGTTTTACTAAAAATATATGTCTAATTTCATTTAGGATGAAAAAGGTATCTCTGAGTGCATTTAGCACAAGCCTTGGTGGTGTTGTCCCTTTTATGTTTAAAACTGAAGTTGCACTGGTCTTAACCTTTGTAAGCTTGAGGACATAATCTTAAATAGGCATTAACTTATCATTTATCACAAATAAGGAGGGAAAACCCTTGCTGGTCAAGGGTTATAGCCTATTGAAAAAACGTTGGACTATGACATTAACACTGCTGCACTTTTCCTCCAACTAAAGAATGAGATTTTTTTTTGTAATAACCTTCTTCACTTCCAGTATGGTTGTTGTCCTGTCATCAATACCCAACTCTTGAAGCTCATAGTTGTCTTTAGAATTCAGAAACTTGATTATATCAGTAGCTATTTCTCGATTGTCCTCAAGTTGATTTGAGATAGTTTCAGTAGCTTCTTGAGCTTTTTCCAAGAAGTATTTTTGATCAAAAATTATTTTGATTTAAGGCCATATACCTTTGATTGATTCAATGATCTCTTCCCATATAATTTCCTTTAACGAACCCAATGTATTTCTGAGGTAAGAGTCTTTGACTTCTTTCTGCAATACCTTTATTTGACCTTTTGCCCTCTGCAACTCCGCTAAATGTGAACTGTCTGCAACTGCTTTCATGTGTTGTAGTGTCTTCAGTTGATCCTACAATTTCTTGATTTATTATGTCTGAATAGACAGGTTCTGAACAACTTCAACAAGTTGTTCAACTCCTTCTACTATACTCGTGGTTGCTACTGTAGTTATAGAGACTGTTGTAAGAGGAACTACATCCATTGGAATATTGGCCTTTTTCACAGCTTCCTCTTTCTCTTTGACAAGATTTTCCATTTGTTCCTCCATCTGTTTTATTTGTAGATTTTGTTCCATGATGAGCTTCATCATGTCAGATTTCTGAGTCTTGGTTTCTTCAATTTCTTTAGTCATTGGGTCCTCTGAAGTTGGAAACTTGAGCTGCTTCCTTAATGCTGAAATCTTAGTATTTTTCTTCTTGACAATTTCTTCTGCAACCTTTATATCAGAGGGATCATATCCCATCTTCAGCACCAGATCTTCCAAAGCTTTGATCTTGGTGTCTTTTGCCAATGAGGAAACCTTCTCAAGCTTGAGCTATGATTGTGTATTAGCCAAGGTAACCTGCATCTTTGACAGACTCATGGCAGTGTTAGTTAAAGTGGAAGCAATCATTTGGCCAGTCTGTTTGTGCATCTCAATTTGGTCAATTGGATGTACATCTTTAACATTAAACTCAAAGGAGGTTTGCTTCTGGTAATGTGCAGGAGTCCTAGGCTATGGAATCTAAGCTTGTAAGAAAGCCATCTGCATTTTACCTTTCTCAGAGTCAAAGATTGAAAGAAGTCTGGCTTGAGAACTGGAAGAATGTTTCCAGAATTGAGTATAAGTATTCAATTTTAATTCCTCATTCTTCTTCTTAATTTCACTAAAAACATGAAAAATGTCATCTTCTTTATCCTTCTGACTACCTTCACTGGTCTGAATCACCTGTTGTTCCTGGGATGTGGTGGAATGAGTGGGAGACTGAGTAGACTATCCACTAGATTGTGTGAAAAGAGATGTTTCTCCAAGTCCATCAAATGTTGTTTTCTGTGACTCAATAGTTGCACTGACCTTCAAAGAGAGCCTAGGTCTCTTCTTTCTATGTACAATTCTAAAACCTTGACTTGATGCTTCAGTTGTAGGGGATGACTGTTCTTCCCTTCCTCGTTTGGTTGTCTTTTCCTGTGCAAGTGGAGTTTGTAAATTTGAAGTAGAAACTGCCTGTTCTTCAGCTTCTTGAAGGGTGTTCTCCTTCCATTATGACTGATTTTTGTATTGCTCAATTTCAGGCTTGGCTGTGTGATGATATGGAGTAAACTTATTTTCAACTCTGAGTCTAGAAATAACTCTTATTGGGTCATAAGACCAAGTAAAGCTGAGGCCAAACTTCATCTCCTTTAGTAACATGTCTTCTTTGTTGGGTGTGGAGCCTGATTATCTTCTATATTCAAAGGTATCGCCACATAGGACCCCAGTTACCGCCCGTAAAATATTCGTTGCAGGGTGGGTCTAGGGGGGGCGCTGCGACCTTTGGGAGCCCCCCCTAGCGGGGGGTTTTGGGGGCAGCACCCCCGAAGCTAAAAACAACTGTAAAATTGCCTTGTAAAAGTATAGTAATTTCTAGTCAATCTGGGCTGTTCATTAGGCATATGATATGACGGTAGAACTTATGTTTAGTTTAGGGTTTTTTGCCCTAGAAGGCAACCCCTCTCTTTGTATGAGGGTATTGTATTTGAGGCTGTGTGATAGATGTGTATTTTGTGAGCGAGAAATAGAGAGGTGAGACTGTGAGAGAAAACAGAGTATATTACAGTGGATTTGCTGTAGGTTGTGTCTCGTCATTTTGCTGGATAATAGAAAGGAAGGACTGGCTGTTCAGGGTGGACGTAGCCCAAACTGGGTGAACCACGTATATCTGTGTCTCTCTTGTTTTGTGTGTTTTCTGTGTTTATATTTCTGCAATATTTTATGTGTTCCATTGCTCCGTAATATATAATTTTCTAACAACTGGTATCAGAGCCGAAGGTCTATTTGGTTGATAAACTCGCAGGAAAGAAGGGTTCCTGGTTCGAGTGGGAGCAATGGCGGAAGATGGTAAGTTTAGGGTCGAGAAATTTAACGGCAAAAACTTCTCGCTGTGGAAGATGCAGATGGAAGATTATCTGTATCAGAAAGATATATACCTACCATTGGGCGGAAAATCAAAGATGCCGACGGGTATGACAGACGAAGAATGGAACCTTCTCGATAGAAAGGCACTCGGAACAATACGGTTGTGCCTTGCTACGTCAGTCGCCTTCAACATTTCGAAGGAAACCACGACAGAGGGTTTGATTCAGACACTGTCAAAACTATATGAAAAACCCTCGGCCTCAAACAAGGTATTTCTTATGAAACGGTTATTTAATATGAAGATGTCGGAAGGTGGATCTGTTGCAGACCATTTAAATGATTTTAATACAGTTACAAGTCAGTTAAGTTCTGTAGGGGTAAACTTTGATGATGAAGTTAGAGCTCTGTTATTCTTGTGCTCATTACCAGAAAGTTGGAATGGTTTGGTAATGGCCATTAATAACTCTGTTTCTGGATCTAGTACTTTAAAGTTTGATGATGTTGTCGGTGCTATCCTTAGCGAGGAAATGCGACGGAAAAGCTCCGGTGAGACATCGGGAAATGCTTTGAGTGCAGAGTCTAGAGGAAGAAAAATGGAAAGAGGAAAGAGCTTAGGATATCGCAGTAAATCAAGGAAAGGCAGATCCAAGTCCAGATCGGGGATAGTGTGCTGGAAATGTGGAAAGAAAGGACACCTAAAGAAAGATTGTAGATATCAGAAGGGAAAAGAAGGAGATGCACAGCAAGAAAACAATCATGAAGCAAATGTGACAGGTGAGGTGTTACAAGATGCTTTGATTCTTTCTTTCGAAAATATTACTGATTCCTGGGTGGTAGATTCAGGGGCTTCATTCCATGCCACACCTGATAAGAAATACTTTCATGACTATGTTCAAGGAGATTTTGGACAAGTTCGTTTGGGTGATGATAAACCCTGTAAAATCGTTGGAATGGGTAAGGTTCTTGTAAAACAGCAGAATGGAAACCAATGGCTATTAAAGGAGGTAAGGAATGTTCCAGATCTAAAGAAAAATCTGATTTCAACAGGGCAGTTAGGCGGTGAAGGTTGTGTGACAACTTTCACAGATAAAGCTTGGAAGGTCACCAAAGGAGCCCTGGTAATAGAAAAAGGTGAAAAGGTTGGTACATTGTATTTATGCAATGGTATTTCTAACTATGTTAATGCTTTAACTTCCAAAGGAGCAGATGCAACATTATGGCATCATAGGCTCGGACACATGAGTGGAAAGGGGATGAAGATTCTTCACTCAAGGAATTTGTTGCCAGGTTTGAAGAATGTTGATTTGGACTTCTGTGAGAATTGCATTTATGGAAAACAGAAGAGAGTCAGATTTCTCAAAGTTGGGAAAGAAAAGAAGAATGAAAAATTAGAGCTTGTGCATACAAATGTATGGGGACCTGCTCAGGTATCATCTCTCGGTGGCTCTCGTTATTATGTTACTTTTATTGATGATGCAACTAGAAAAACTTGGATTTATTGTATTAAGAATAAATCTGATGTATTTGATACTTTCAAGAAATGGAAAGCTTTGGTTGAGATTGAGGCAGGAAAGAAATTGAAGTGTCTTAGATCAGACAATGGAGGTGAATATTGCAGCAAAGAGTTTGATAGGTACTGTTCAGAGCATGGAATTCGCAGAGAGAAGACAGTTCCAAGAACACCACAAGAAAATGGTGTGTCAGAAAGGATGAATAGAACAATCATGGAGCGTGCAAGGTGCATGAGATTGCATGCAGGATTGCCTTTACAGTTTTGGGCAGATGCTGTAGATACTGCTGTTTATCTAATAAACAGAGGGCCTTCAAGTTCCTTGGATGGTGGTGTTCCAAAGGAAGCATGGACAGGTAAAAAGGTAAACTACTCTATTTTAAAGGCTTTTGGTTGTGAGGCCTTTGTCCATATTGATAAAGAAAATAGAACAAAGCTTGAGGCAAAGTCAAAGAAATGTACCTTTATTGGATATGGTGTTAATGATTTTGGTTATCGCTTATATGATTACGAAAATCACAAAATCATTAGGAACAGAGATGTAATATTCAATGAAAAGGTCTTGTATAAGAATTAGTTGCAGGAAAAGAAATAGGAAAAGGAAAACAAGGAATACGCAGTTCTTGATGAAATCACTGAAAAAGTAAAGGTGCCTGAAAATAATAATAATCAACAACCACAACAACGGCAACCACCACAACAACAACAGGCACCCCAAACACCTGAAAGTGGTGTTAGAAGATCTACCAGGATAAGTAGACCCCCTGAACGATACTCTCCTTCATTATATTATTTATTGTTGATTGATTCCGGTGAACCCGAATGTTATGAAGAAGCAATGCAGGTTGAAAGCAGGAAGAAGTGGGAGGTAGCCATGGAAGAAGAGATGGACTCCTTAATGCATAACCAGACTTGGGATTTAGTCAGGTTGCCTGTAGGAAAAACTACATTGAAGAATAAATGGGTTTACAGGCTGAAGGAAGAAGATGGAGGAAAATAGAGGTATAAAGCTAGACTTGTGGTGAAGGGGTTTGCACAGAAGAAAGGTATTGATTTTGATGAAATATTTTCTCCTGTTGTTAAAATGACTTCAATCAGAACTATTTTAAGTCTTGTAGCAGCTGAAGATTTGCATCTTGAGCAGTTAGATGTAAAGACAACCTTTCTCCATGGGGATTTGGAGGAAGAGATATATATGCAGCAACCACAAGGATATGAGGTGAAAGGGAAGGAGAAACTAGTGTGCAGGTTGAAGAAGAGCTTGTATGGCTTAAAACAGGCTCCAAGGCAGTGGTATCTAAAATTTGACAAGTTTATGTCTGAACAAGGTTATACTAGATGTCACTCTGATCATTGTGTTTATTTGAAAAAGCAAAATGATGGCAGCTATATTATATTGTTATTGTATGTAGATGACATGCTTGTTGCAGGATCTAACATGCAGGAAATAAATGTGCTCAAAAGAAAATTGGCAAATTCATTTGCAATGAAGGATTTGGGAGCTGCAAAACAAATCCTTGGTATGAGAATAACTAGAGACAGGAAAAATCGTAAATTAACATTGTCTCAGAATGAGTACATACAAAAGGTGTTGAAAAGATTTAACATGCACAATGCAAAACCAGTTAGTACACCTTTTGTTAGCCATTTCAAACTTAGCAAGGAAATGTGCCCAAAGACCCAAGAAGACATGGATTATATGTCTAAAGTTCCATATGCATCAGCAGTTGGAAGCTTAATGTATGCAATGGTCTGCACAAGGCCTGATATTGCACATGCAGTGGGAGTTGTAAGCAGGTACATGAACAATCCAGGAAAGGAACATTGGATGGCAGTGAAATGGATTCTCAGATATTTGAAAGGTACCACAAATCAAGCATTATGCTTTGGTGGTTCAAACATCTCCCTACAAGGATATGTTGATGCAGATATGGCAGGTGACAGAGATAACAGGAGGAGCACTACAGGATATGTATTTACTGTTGGAGGAACAACTGTCAGTTGGGTTTCAAAAATCCAAAGTGTTGTTGCACTTTCAACAACAGAGCAGAGTATGTTGTTGCTACAGAGGCTAGTAAAGAAATGATTTGGTTACAAAGGTTTATGGGTGAATTGGGTAAGGAGCATGATATGGGCACGTTATACAGTGATAGCTAAAGTGCCATTCATCTTGCAAAGAACTCAACATTTCATTCCAGGACTAAACACATACAGCTTAAGTACCATTTCATACAATTAGTGTTGGAAGATGGAGAGTTGAAGCTGGAAAAGATACACACTAGCCTGAATCCTGCAGATATGCTAACAAAAGTTGTAACCAGGGAGAAACTGAGAATATGCTCAGTTTCAGTTGGTCTTCAAGGATGACGATGAAGATGAGAAACAGCGAGGTCCAAAGAGGAGTCATTGTCCAGCAAATGGAGCAGCGGTGGAGTTGCTACAATCAGTCTCCAAGTGGGAGATTGTTGGGTGTGGAGCCTGATTATCTTCTATATTCAAAGGTATCGCCACATAGGACCCCAGTTCGAAATGGGGGCAGCAACGCCGCCCGTAAAATATTCGCTGCAGGGGGGGTCCAGGGGGGGCGGCTGCGACCTTTGGGAGCCCCCCCCTGGCGGGGGGTTTCGGGGGCAGCGCCCCCGAAGCTAAAAACAACTGTAAAATTGCCTTGTAAAAGTATAGTAATTTCTAGTCAATCTGGGCCGTTCATTAGGCGGATGATCTGACAGTAGAACTTATGTTTAGTTTAGGGTTTTTTTCCCTAGAAGGCAACCCCTCTCTTTGTATGAGGGTATTGTATTTGAGGCTGTGTGATAGATGTGTATTCTGTGAGCGAGAAACAGAGAGGTGAGACTGTGAGAGAAAACAGAGGATATTACAGCGGATTTGCTGTAGGTTGTGTCTCTTCATTTTGCTGGATAATAGAAAGGAAGGACTGGCTGTTCGGGGTGGACGTAGCCCAAACTGGGTGAACCACGTATATCTGTGTCTCTCTTGTTTTGTGCATTTTCTGTGTTTATATTTCTGCAATATTTTATGTGTTCCATTGCTCCATAATATATAATTTTCTAACATTCTTCTTCTCCCGCTACTCAAGTGTTACAGATGAATGGACCAACCTGAGCCTTTAGCTTAAACTTTGATTTCTACTTTGTAGCCACAAAATGTATTTCAGCTGCACTGAGCCTCTACCTAATGTATTTTAATGCAAAAATTCTCATAGGGAGGTACTTAGGCAGCTTGTAAGGTGGAAGTTCACAACCAAAGACTCTGATATCTGTATAATTTTGGTAAAGATACCAATCTCCTGTTGTGGCTTGATCAACTAACTGTAAAACTTTTACAATTTCATCATTAACTCTTGGTTCTGGAGTGCTTCTCATAAGATTAATGGTTGGATGAACAAACAATTCTATGAACTGTTTATATGAAAATTCTTCTTTCTCCTTCATTCCCATAGAAGTCCAAAAGATCACTGATTGTTGGTTGCCTTCTTCATCTAGCTTTTGCAAAGTGAATGGAAACTTGTCTCCCTGAAAATAGATAAAAAGATATACAAGTACTGAAGCATACTTGAAAACCTCTTCAGTGTTGAATTGGACAAATTGTTCATGAATGGTTTAAGCTAGAAATAGACTAAAATGAAAATGAACAGTGGGTTTGGAACCAGCAGAAAACATAGAAAAGACACCAATGATGGCTTCATCTACATGTTGATCAGAATAGTAACCAAGAAGATAAGAGAGAATGGTGGTAATTTTCTTGGTTCTTTCTGGGAATATAGATGAATCATAGGGAGGGTTTCTTTTAGGCAGAGGGCTATCTACAACTAGAAAAAGTTCTAAAGTTTGAGCTCTTTTAGTGAAATCTAGCTTTTGATAGTCTTCTGTTAGGATTTCATGAGAAAAAGGATGGTTGGTACAATAGTTGGGGCCTGCAACATCTGTTCAATGCACTAAGCATTTGTGGAGCACAGGATTTCTCATGTATGTGAGATAATTTCTCTTTAAGTGAGGTCATAAGATGCATGACATTTTCTAACAAATTCAGGTGCTCTATGTATCTGAGGGAAGATGTAATGAGGAAGGTGAGAGTCTCAAAGTTTGATTTCATTCGTTTGATCAACTAATTGGTCCTCCATCCAGCAATAGATCTCAAACAAATCAAATTCAGACAAAGACTCATGGATTTTACTGTCTCTGTCAACCAGGGGAGTACGATGGAAGTCAACTTGTGGATGAATGAGAGGATTTGGAATTTATGCAACTTCCTTCCCCTTAGGAGGCATTTTGTTAATTGAATTGCAAGCTGAAAGTGACAGAAATGGGAAGAACTGGGCTGAAACATAGTGATAACATAATAAAAGTATAATTGAAAATAGACTAAGTGGACCTCGATGCTGGCTTGCTTATGAACATAATGGAAAATTCGGTTGAATGGTGAATTTGTCATTTTGGCTGCAAGCTACAAGTATCCAATGATCAATCGAGTTATGGGAATGCATTGTGTAACCGTTTATTATGAAAGAACATGTTTATAAGGCATAAAAATGGAGCAGGTCCGTTAATTAATGACTCAATCGGTATTAATTTATCAATGAGACTAAGAAATGGATCTATGGAATATTTATTTGAAGGGGTGGCGAATTAAATGGATAACGGGCAGACAAGCAGAAGTTGATTGGACAGAGCAAGTGACATGGGAGTGAAGGTGACATAGTGGACCGAAAACCGTGTTTGGGAGTAAGTTCAGGTGGTAAGTGGTTTGGGATTTTAAGTCCCGAATAACTAGGAGAGGGGTTTGGCAGTTTTGGAGGGAAATTTCCAAAACTGCCGACTTCGAACCCCCTCGCTGATAACGTTTGAACAGCAAGGGAGGGCCAAGGAGCAATAAGGGTTGTTTGATTGGAGGGATATGCGCAGGATGGAAAGAAAATGAATGAAGTTTAATGAAGTGAGGCGAAAAGTGATGGTGGGGTCAAAAAGTTATAATGAATGTGACAGGTGTGGGGCTTCTCAGCGAATGAATGGATAAAGTGTAAATATTACAACATAACATTGAGATTTAGTACATAATGGTTAATTTTAACCATTCGTTATATGCACATGTATCCAATGTTCTAACTTAGGATAAAAAATCCTATCATGCTACAATTTCATTTCATTTCTCTACTTACCCTTAACTTTCCTAACTTTTTTACAATCTTAGTCACCCGAGTGCATTTGGACTAGCAACTCAACATTTTCCTTTTAATGATTAATCTACTGATATCCCTTATTGCTTCCATTGGCTCAGATTAAACTATTGAGCTAATTTTATTTGATACCTATAAACAATTTAAATCTAATCCAATCATGATTAAACTGTACAATTGGATTGTATGAACTAGTGTGGCATTTAAATAATCTTCACACAACTTTTATTTGCAAAAATAAAATTGACTAAGAGTAGTGGCATTTGGATTTGCAACACTTTCAAAATTTATTATTTGTTATTTTCTTTCTAATATAACATTTAATTTTTTTGTGCCTTCCTTTTTTAGGGCATTTATTCTAACATTTTATTTGATATGGACTTATTCATCAAAATATCCCTAACATTTTTTGTCTCTTTATTCTTTTTGTCCATATCCTAACTTAACATTTTCTCAAAATATATTTTTTAAATGCTAACTTACCAAAACCAAAAATTGCTACAACATCGGCTCCAACTGGGGACTGCTTTCTCCTGTAGAATGCAGAGAACCTATAGATCCATGTGCCTTCTCCTTGGGCTATGGAGTCTTAGCTATGAAAAACTCACATTGACAGTTTGAAAAGTAAAATAAACCGGACTTTTTACAATGGTAGTAGTGATATCTACTTCAACTTCTTAGTACTGAATGTAATGCTTGAGAAACCTTCCATTAACAGGATAAGTGGAATATAGTCCCTCTAGATTTTGTAGCACAAAAGTGTTGTTTCCCTTTACTTCAGAAATAGCTAAAGGTCCAAACCACAGGTTGTCAAACTTGCCATGTTTTCCCTTGTATTCTCTTCTAGAATCCAATCTTAGAACTAGATCACCCTCCTTGAAGTCCCTTTCCCTAGCTATTTTGTCAAACAGGGTCTTCATCTTATTTTGATACTCTTTCAATTTGTATTTAACTTCATCTTTGTTTTCGTTTAGTTCAATAATTTGATTTATCCTCCTTGAAAAATCATCAAGTTCATCGGTTGAATCCTGCAGAAACTTTAAAATAGGGAAGGCCAAGTTGGTAGGGAAAATTGCATCTTTCCCATAAACTAACTGAAAAGGAGATTTTCCAGTAGATCTCTTTGGAGTAATTTTGTTTGCCCAGATTGCATAAATTAGATGAGTGTCCCAGCTCTTTTTATGATCTTCTAAAGTATTTTTGATAACCTTTACCAGACTTTTATTGGATGATTCTGCAAGACCATTACCTTGAGGATAATATGGAGTTGAATGATGTAGCAGAATCTGATATTTCTGGCAAAACTCAATCATTTTAACACTGGAAAATGTTGTGGCATTGTCAGTGACAATCTGGTTTGGGCAACCAAACCTATATAAGATGTTTTCTTCAATGAATTTGATTACTTTTGGATTTCAGGCAACTATGGTTCATTTTTTTGTTGAATCTTAGAGTACCCACAATAATAATCATGCTTGTCAATGTTTCAAATCCCAACAGGGATCCATCATCAGGACAATAACTGAATTTGATTACTACTAAATTAGTATCATTTCTTACTGGAATTGCTTCCACCCATTTAGTAAAGAAGTCTATTGTAGTGAGGATCCATCTATGGTCATAGCTTGAAGTAGGATGAATCTCTCCAATAAAATCTAATCCTCATTGGAGAAAAGGTGTTGAGACTATTATAGGGATCAGTGGAAGAGCTACTAGTTTTTGCTTACCAACAAACATCTAACAAGGAACACAACTTCTGACTTTTGCTCCTACTTTTAAGAACAATGTTGGCCAATAAAATCCTGCCCTTAATATCTTATATGATGTTGCTCTCCAAGCATAATGTCCTCCACAAAATCTTGTATGAAATTGATCAATGATCCCTTCAGTCTCTGATTATGTTAAACATAATAACAAGATATTTAGTGGGTCCTTCCAGTATAGATTTGCATTTATGATACAATACTTGACTGCTTTCAATTTGAGAGTTTTACATTGACTTTTGGAGAATGATGCTGGACACTCAAAATGAATCAAGAAATTTACAATATCTTGATACCAATTTGACAAAAGAAATTTCTCATCAATGTGTAGAGAAATGGTCTGATTTGAAGGTAAAGGTTCTTGTGGATTCTTTTCTTTAGGATGCTAGGAAGGTTCTTGTGGATTCTCCCCTTCTGCATAAACATAAGGTTCTTGTGGATTCCTCTTATTTGAACTTTGGGGAGGTCTTGGTGAATTCTCTCTTTGTATTTCCCAAGCAGAGTTGATGCCCAACACTTTATAGTTGGATTCAGCTAGAAGCTTAGCTAATCCTTGACCCTTTACTAGCTTTGTAGTTTTGATAATTAGATCAAACTCCAGTATTTGAGTGATCCATCTACCTCTCTTCCCATCAGTGTCTGGTTGAGTTAAAACAGTTTTTACAACACTGTTAGGAACATAAGTAGTAATAGGTGAATGTAGGACATACATCCTGAATGATTTGAGGGCTTGTATAAGGGCATAGGCTTGTTTCTCAATTATGTCATACTTAAGCTCGGCATCCCTCATAAACTTACTAAAGAAGGCTATAGGTTGGTCATGGGAATATTGATTCTTTTGTAATAAAACAACAGCAAGGGTTGTTTCAGAGGCAAAGGAAAAGATATTGATGGTTTGGTATAATCAAGACTGGCCAAGGTTGGAGATTTGGAGATAGCTTTCTTGATCTAATCAAATGCATGCCTGGAAGATATAGTCCATTTAACTTCATGATCCTTTCGTAGCATATCAATTATGTCTTTTACAATTTTAGCATAATTCAGGATGAATCTTCTTAAAAAATTAATCTTGCCTAGAAAATCTTGAATCTCTTTCTTATTTCTAGGTAATGACAGTGTTTTTATGGTAGATACACATTTGGGATCAATCACCACTCCTTCCTTTGAGATTATATGGCAGTTTTCCTTCTTTGATAACAAACAAAGATTTTTTGGATTCAAGGATATTCCGAATTTCCTACCCCTGTCAAAAACCTTCATCAAGTGCTTTAGATGTTTCTGATCAGAATTAGAAAAAACAGTTATGTCATCAAGATAAATGACTACAAATTTGTTTACCTAACCCACAAAATCTATATCCATAGCTCTCTAAAATGTTGCTCCAGTGTTGGAGAAGACAAAGGGCATTCTAGAATACATAAATGTACCCCAAGGTGTAGTAAAAGTTTTTTTCTCTCTGTTTGCTGGATCAACATTTATCTCATTGTAACCTGAAAAGCCATCAAGCATTGAAAGTATTTTTGCTCCTGAAACCATCTGAAGTAACTGATCCATTTTAGGTAAAGGATAGTTATCTTTTAATGAAGCTTTATTCAAATTCCTAAAGTCCACACAAAGTCTGATTTCCCCATTCTTCTTTCTAACAGGAACTAGATTGGCAACCCAATTAGAGTATCTAAGAGGCACAATAATCTGGGCATCTAGCATTTTTTTAATTTCCTTTTCCACAGTTGGTAGAAGAACTGGGTTAATCCTCCTAAGTTTCTGTTGATAAGGCTTAGCTTCTGGATTTAAAGGAATCTTATGTTGTATTAGTGATGTATCATAAGTCTTTAGATCAGCATAGGTCCAGGCAAAAACATCCTTATATTTTTCAAGTAACTTAAGGTATTGAGTTTTGATTTCAGGATCTAAGGACGCACAGATTTTGATGTTCTTAATGTCATCATTTGTTCCAATATTTACTTCCTCTATGTCATCTTGTGGAGAAATTGACTATGGGCTTTTGAGGACATCATTTTGATCAAATAATTTCTATAAAGGAATGATACCTTTGGGAATAAAATTGTTAGACAATTGAATGATGTCATGAATGGCAATTTTTGAATTGAAATTTGAACTATCATTTTTATTTGTGTTTTCATTTGTTTCTGTTCTATTTTCATCAATTTGTAGAACTGAAAATTCATCTACAACTTGTCGAAAAGATTTTAGTTGTTCATCATCTTCAAATATCTGTCAGTATTTAAGATTATTTGGGATGGATGGCCTGTATTTGACTTGTATTTGATAGAACACATTAGTTTGATCTGGGATTTTAAATGAACTATCAGAGACAAATAGGGAATCTACATGAATATTATCATCTCTTGGGATATAAGTCAATTTAAAAACATTAAAGAAATTTTCAACTGAATGCCAAACCTCATTTCGATAAGATCTAAGCCTAGGATGTTTTTTTTGGTAAAGATTTCTAACTTGTTTAACAATGAGCTTTGAGTCAGTGAAAACACTCAAGTTTTGTACCTTTAAACTCTTGGATAACTGTAGTCCTAGAAGGAAAGCCTCATATTCTGCTACATTATTTGTAACTTCAAAATCAAGTTTGCATGATTGTGTAATATTTTATTTTTTTGGTGAGATTAGTACTACCCCAGCCCCTGCTCCATCCTTTGTACAAGAACCATCAAAGAATAGCTTCCATACATTAGTTTGTTTTGGAATAGGGCTTTCAATTACATCTTCAATTTTTACTTGGGATTCATGTATTTGGTTTGAAGAGAGTTGAAAACATCCAAAGTCTTGATCAATTGCATAAATGGGATGGTTCCTTGGTTGATCTGTTTTGCATACAGTGTGTACAAATCTTACCTCTCTATACAACCTAAGTTGTTCTCCCCCATAAATTGGAATAGTGGCATAAGACATGTCCATCTGTAGAGTTCCCCCTAATTTGGCACAACAAGACCTTGAAAGGAGCATTCCAAATTTGGGAGGGATATCAGTGACAACTATATTTAACACTACGCTTTTTACTGGGATTTGGGCAAGACTGACTACTAAACCCTTAATCAGTCCTAGACAAGGCACCCTTTTGGAATCAAAGGTGTAAAAATCATGATAGGATCTAGTTATGTCAAGATTTAAATGATCCATGATATTTTTTGGCATGAGATTATGTGATGCTCCAGAATCAAGCATACAATTGTATAGCATGGAATCATTTGTCTTTAGAGTCACATAGAAAGGGGGCACTATTTCATCTATCATATCCGAGCTAGGACCAAAGAAAACTGCTGGTTTTTCATCTTGAAGGCTAATAACATCACTTTCAGCATCAACCGAGGTGTTTTGTATCCATTTGGAGACTTGATTTTTATATCTAGGGTTTTTGGAAAGTTCTAAAAGTGGTATAGGGATTTTAACTCTTTCTAACTCCTTTTCAACATTAAATGCAGTTAAGACAATTTTTTTCAATTGGAGCTGTATCAATTGACTGATTTAATGGTCGAATAATAGTTGTCTGAGTTTCAACAGCTTTGGTATGAGGTTCAATTGTTGGAGGTTCCTTAGGAGGTCTTCTAGGGCCAGGTCTAGGTCTAAGATCATATCTTTTGTTCAGCTCTGCAATTAGGAATTCAGAGAAGGCATGGTATTTGGAAGCCTGTGAGGACTCTTGATCTTCTTGAACCTGCTTTTGTTGTGAGAGAGGAATAATAGCGGTCTGACCAGAAGAAGTATCCATATTGTTAATGTCTTCAGTGATAGTCATAGTATTGTCATCAGGCTGTTGATCATCTATCAGTAAAGGAGTTGGAACTTGCTGATCATTACTAGGCCTTTGAAGAATTTGTAATTGTGGATTTCTTTTGTATTGACCTTGATTTTTATTTTGAGGTTGAGTGATTGTTTGTTGAACTGTTCTAGGTTGAGTCTCAATCTTGGAAATTCTATTAGATAGATTTCTAAGAAGTGAAGTTATCTCATATATTTTAGAATCTTCAGTTTTAGTCTTAGAGGAAGTAGAGGCCTCTTGACTAGATTTAACTTTTCTTTGGTCCTTTTCCTCTTTAGCCTTTAAAGTGGCTGAGGTAGCCCTATTTTCTTCCACCTCTATAGCATTAGTTTGCATGTCTTCAAGAGTTCTTGAAGTTATTTCTCTTAACATTACAACAAAATCATCTTCAAAGGCTTTTGAAAACCTAGATTTGGCTGCTGTTACAGGGGGTTTACAATCAGGGGGCATCTTATGATAAGGTTTGTTGAACCTTTTGATAAAATCAGAGATAGGTTCACCAAATTTTCTTTTAAGTTCTTCAAACTCAGTCAAAAATTAAAGAGCATCTTTCTTCACTCCCCATTTATTTTTGAATATATTTGTTAGCTCTTCCCATTTTCTAATGGAATTTGCAAGTAACTGCCTAAACCAAGTTCTCACATTTCCCTCAAGAGACTGAACAAACAACCTCATGTAAACATTTTCTTATTCTATGTTCATGTTATTTGCGAAGTCTAGAAATGCTTGAAGATGGTCGTCAGCTGAGGGATTAGTTTCTCCATTATACCTGTTATCACTCAAATTTTCCTTGAAGTTGTTAGGAAGAGGAAAGGGGTCCGAGGTAACCACAAACTGACTTTTAAGTATAGAATCTAGCCAATCTGTGTAGAAATTTTGAATAATTTAACACATATTCACGGAGATTATCCTGATCATAAAATTATAAGTGAAACATGTATAATACATAATCTCCTCTACGTTCATCATCAATTTACAGAAGCAGAAACATTCACAGGCGTACATGGAAGCATCAATCACACATATCAACACAGTATGTATCCCGGGGAAAGCATCTCGCTAAAAACTCCACACTATCTGTATATTATATTGATTGAATCATGTAACATTACCAAGTACAATGCTTATCACAAGCAATCCAGTACCAACTCCACCTGTTACACACAATACAGCTCAGATCTGATCTCCAAATCTATTCCACTGCTTGCCTGCCTCTCCAGCTCAATACCTGCTCAAGAACTGATGAGAATGGCTTACCAAACTCGTATTTGACCTGCAAATAATCATTCGCACTCTGTTGGACGTGAGCACAAGCTACAATTCTTGGTATTGGCCAATTCATTGGCATACTCAATCCCTCTGATTGTGCAAATCATCATGCACAACTATAGTCACAACTGATAGCAATCTGATCCTCTAACACCTATCCCTGTTGAACTGAACATGCACTGACATGCAACTGAGTTAAATAATGTATTCTATAGTTGCATTATGAGTTAATAACTTGTGAATTAATTAATAACTAATTCACCCAACTCATCTCTAGTCTATTTGCCAGTTAGACTAAATACAACCAGTTTAACAAAGCTAAACCGAACACAACTCCATCAACTGCACCTCCAGTCCACTAAACTCAACTCACTTGAGTTCTAACTGAAGTCCTGCATGCAAATATTAGTCATCCCATAGGTAACCACGTATTTCCTTCTGGGATCTGCATGTACCACTTCCGTAGCTCATCCTGAAGTGCTCCAAGAGAATAAGATCAAGTTTATAGTCCAAATATTATTATGAGACAATAATATTTGACTTTTCTATTTTTGACAGCCAGTCTAAAAATAGACTTTGATCACTCATACTGTGATCACTCATACTGTGGCCACCCATACTGTGGTCACCCATACTGTGATCACTCATACTGTGATCACCCATACTGTGATCATCGCTGCTGGGATCAAAAATAGAACTTGCGCCATAATTTGCCTGCGGGCCCACTTAGTGAAGGCGACTCTTTTCACTAAGCTCCATCATCTTGTTGCATTCTCAACAAGCATTTCTTGTTGCACACTTTTCAACACTCCCTCTCAACAAGAAATGCTTCCTCTCAAACCCGATCCTGAAACTTTGGAATGTTCTCCATGAAACACATCTGGCCGGTCCACTTGCTCTGTCATCAAAGTCTCTGACTGCTATTGCCTCTGTTGACTGAAACTTTGCATCTCTGTGCTCTTCAGTATCTGACTGCTCTAGCCTCTGTCACTTTGATCTCTGACTGCATCCGTGTTGCTGCTGGTTCTATCTCCTAGCATTGCACCTCCCAACTGACCTCCCTGTTGGACTAGAAACATCCTCTGATGCTGAAGCTCTACCTGCTGCTGACAAGTGCTCCCTCTCTGACATCTGTGCTACTGCAACATCTCCATGCATCTCGCACCATTGCACACCTCTCTGTGCCACCTAGCACTGTGCAAAACACTTGTGCCTCTTGCATTGCTGCAGCCTGCTAGCTATGCGCTGTCCTGGGATTCCCTGCACTGTCGCTCTCTCTGTCGCTCCATCCGCATCTGTCTCTACCCAATCAATCAGTTCCTGCTACTACACATCTGGGGCTCCCGTAGCAAGGTCTCATCCAAGAGGTTGGGTACCTCAAGGATCCTGCCCCTCCTCCTTGGGACGATCAATCCACATCACCCCACCTCCTACCTGGAGGTATGGCTGCATGCGATCCCTCAGTCCACCTGGCTCGAAGTTTCCCCCTACTGGAGGTCTCTAGATGAGTAGATGTCTCTACTCGATCTCCTCTCAGCTTCCTCGGTTGTGGCTCCTCCACAACCTCCTGAAGCTGCTGTACCAATCGTGGCTCCTCCACTATCGTCTGAGACTTCTTTTGGCTCTGCATGTTGAGAGGTAATATACGCTCCCTCTCAACCACCAAGTCTCCATCAGTTGCCTCGCTACTCAAGGCTTTGCATGCATCTTTAACCTCAAGAGCATACAGGTTCTTGACCCGTGAACCAATCTGCTTCACCTGTCTGGTGATGATGTGTCTAAGGAAAACCTTTCCCTTACTGAAGACTACATCATAGCCTCTGTCTTCCAGCATTGCGATCGACACCAAGTTTCTCTTCAGTCCTGGTACATACTTGACATCGGTCAAGGTAAGGCGAGCTCCATGCTCCCTCTGAAAAATAATCGTGCCTACACCTGAGACACTATACTTCTCATCATTACCCATCCCTATGAGTATTTGGAGATCTTTCTCCTCCAAAGTACTAAACAAAATTTTGTCACCGGTCATGTGGAAAGAAGCTCCACTGTCAAGAAACCAACCACTTCCCATCATGGATGAAACCATGCATATGAAGAGTGTGAAATCCAACTCAAACTGTGAAGTAAGTGCCTCACCTTCAGATCCTTCCCCGGATCCCTTCTTGGACTTCTTCTTTGGGCAATTAGTAGCATAATGACCCAACTCATGACAACGAAAGCATCTCACCTTCGCCTTGTCAACCTTCTTCCCATCATTGGAAGAATTGGATTCGGAAAGAAAAACCTTCCCCTTCCCCTTCTTCGCCTTACTCGCTAAGGCACAGTTCTCCTCATCCTGCATGGATGAAGAACCGTCTCTGGTGCTCCATCTAATCTCCTCCTGCATCAAATCCGACCATGGTCATTCCCAATTTGGCAGTTTCTTCCTTCCATTCACCGAGTCCTGGTAGCTATGCCAACTCTTAGGAAGGTCAAGGAGTGCTAGACTCACCATCCTCATCCAACAGTCACCCCCACACTTCCCATCTCATCCCGGCATTGGGTGAACTTCGTGAGATACTGGGGCATACTGTCTCCATTCTCACACTTAATGTTTCTGAGTTTTATCTCTTGCTTTGGAATTAAATTCGAATTCCACCAGCACAAAACTCAACCGCTTCCGATCTAGAATTCGTGAGAACAAAGTATTTCTTGTACAGAGATCGACTGTATGGGCATTCACCGGATATCTCACCTTCCAAAAGAAGGATGAATCCAGAGGCTACCTGGCCCGATTACAGACTCTGCCTGAAGAAATAAAATGTAAACACTTTCTGAATAATAGATCCGATGATCAATCCTCGCTTGATATCCTGTAAAAATCTCTTCTACAAATCAAGCAGCTCTGATACCATGTAGAAATTTTGAATAATTTAACACATATTCACAGAGATTATCCTGATCATACAATTATAAGCGGAACATGTATAATACATAATCTCCTCTACGTTGATCATCAATTTACAGAAGCAGAAACATTCACAGGCGTACATAGAAGCATCAATCACACATATCAACACAGTATGTATCCCGGGGAAAGCAGCTCGCTAAAAACCCCACACTATCTGTATATTATATTGATTGAATCATGTAACATTACAAAGTACAATGCTTATCACAAGCAATCCAATACCAGCTCCACCTGTTACACACAATACAGCTCAGATCTGATCTCCAAATCTATTCCACTGCTTTCCTGCCTCTCCAGCTCAATACCTGCTCAAGAACTGATGAGAATGGCTTACCAAACTCGTATTTGACCTGCAAATAATCACTCACACTGTTGGATGTGAGCACAGGCTACAATTCTTGGTATTTGCCAATTCATTGGCATACTCAATCCCTCTGATTGTGCAAATCATCATGCACAACTATAGTCACAACTGATAGCAATCTGATCCTCTAACACCTATCCCTGCTGAACTGAACATGCACTGACATGCAACTGAGTTAACTAATGTATTCTATAGTTGCATTATGAGTTAATAACTTGTGAATTAATTAATAACTAATTCACCCAACTCATCTCTAGTCTATTTGCCAGTTAGACTAAATACAACCAGTTTAACAAAGCTAAACCGAACACAACTCCATCAACTGCACCTCCAGTCCACTAAACTCAACTCACTTGAGTTCTAACTGAAGTCCTGCATGCAAATATTAGTCATCCCATAGGTAACCACATATTTCCTTCTGGGATCTGCATGTACCACTTCCGTAGCTCATCCTGAAGTGCTCCAAGAGAATAAGATCAAGTTTATAGTCCAAATATTATTATGAGACAATAATATTTGACTTTTCTATTTTTAACAGCTAGTCTAAAAATAGACTTTGATCACTCATACTGTGATCACTCATACTGTGGTCACCCATACTGTGGTCACCCATACTGTGATCACCCATACTGTGATCATCCCTGCTGGGATAAAAAATAGAACTTGCTCCATAATTTGCCTGTGGGCCCACTTAGTGAAGGCGACTCTTTTCACTAAGCTCCATCATCTTGTTGCATTCTCAACAAGCATTTCTTGTTGCACACTTTTCAACAATCTGTACCTAGAGAGGGCTCTCTCTTTAAGTTTTAGCTTTTTTTTGAACGATATTAGGCTAGTTATGAAGTTTAGGAGTTTTGATTGAGTTTGGGTGGTGAAATTCAATAGCAGAGGGATAGGACTGAATAGTTTAGGCCATTGGGCTAATGGAGTCAAAGAAGATGGCTTAACTGGATTTGGTTTCTTAACAAAGGATCATTTCAGAGGGCAAGATGGTCAAACAGGGAACAAATAAAGACTTGGGATAGATGGAATGGACTCAAATTGGGTGAAGGGCAGTTAAGAATCCTTCAACCTATTTGAAAAAGGAACTTGAATGATTACTAATAAAGAGCAGTTGAGTATTCTTTACTAAATAATCAAAATGAATAAACTATAAAACATGAGCAATTAAGATTTCACTGTTTATGCTAGTTCAAAAGAAAACATTGAGAATAATAACGATTGAAAACATAGTGCAATCAAGCATTTTCCGAATTACTCTTTTTCGTTTATCATTCAGATATGAAACATATATGATATAAGAAACAAGGAAAACTTTAAAACATAAGGTATAGAGGACTTATTGATCCGGTGTTTGATTCAAGAAATCTGTGGAAAGTCCTTTGCATCAATTCTTTATCCAGCAAGCCATACAAAAGTTGGTCCAACAACACTTTATTCCAAAATAATTAGTATTACAGCAATGTCTAAGAATCCACCCTCAATACTCCAATTGAGGGAGTATTTATACAAAAAATTTACAAAAAATATCTCATAACAGAGTGAGATATATTCTAGGATGACTATGAATAAGTTACAAGAAAATAGAGACAAATGGTCTCGAAGATAGGAGAAAAGGTAAACTGATGTTGTGTTGTTCCTATTCTTGTGAGTGTGCTAGAGGCAGGCCCTATGATTTGGCTTGTTGCTGTCTTCTTTAGTAACTTTGTGTTGGCTGCCCTGTTTTGACTGATACTCTTTACCTGTTCTGATACACTTCGACCTGTTTGATCTCTGTTCATCTTTGTTCATCTTCTTTACCATTACTTACTACAGTAAATAACCAAAATTTACATTTTACCAAGGATAATTTTACAAAATTTCCAATATGTCTTCCCACCATTTTGGTTTTGGCAATCTGTTTTTCTGAAGTTTCCTCAGGGTCTCATCAGTTTCTGTGTACCTGAAAAAGGTAGGCTGAATCGGGAACAAGTGCTTCATCTCATGTTCGACATAGAACAAGTTCTCCAGACTATCATAGAGAACTATGCCTGTAGGCAATGCTTTTGTTCCTGAAGCACTTGTTGATGAACCTGCTTGGTTGCATGCATACTTATTCAATTTCTCCACATAGTCTTTATGAGTCATTAGTTTATCATGAATAACTAGAGGAATTGGCAACCCTTTACTCTACGAAACATCAAATCTCTTCATGAAGGCATTGATTTCTTCCTGCATGTCATGGCACCTTCTTTCTAAGTTCTGCATCAGAGTTCTTTTAGTAAAAACCCTGTTGATCTCCAAAATTGTCCCTGTTATATCTTGAATGCCCAGCTCTTTAAGTTGGCACTTATTCTTGGTATTCAAAAATTGTATGAGCCTGTTGGCTTCCTCAGGAATATTATCTAATTATGTCCTTGTCTTTTGAATTTCTTCTTGAGCTAGTTTCACTAAATCAATTTGCTCAAAAATTATTTGAATTGATGGCCAAACATCATTTATTGATTGAGTGATGTTGGCCCAAAGAATTTTCTTGATTTCTGACAGAGGCTTGTCAAAAGTAAGATCTTTTTCCAATGATTTCACTTTGTTTTCTAATACTTTAATCTCTCTTGTCTTTTCTGCAACATTTATTTTTGAGAGATCATACCTTTGCTCTAAATTTGCATATTGCTCTTTTACCTTATTTAGCTCTAAAAATTGTACTTTCAGGTCCTCCATTGATTTGATTAGCTCCTCTGTGCTCAAATTAGCAATGCTACCTTGTGATACTCCTGTTATTCCTGTTGTTGTTGTACCTATAACTACCTCTGCTGTGACTGCTGGAATATTTGGTGCCAATGCTACTCTGAGAGTTGAAGGGACTGCAGTTGAGACTATTGGTATCACATTGGGAGGTTGAGAGGTCGACTCTCCCTGCTTGTCCTTTAATGATTTTTCAAGTTCTTGTTCAGTATCATTTAGTCATTCATTAAGCTTTAAGAGAAAATCCATCAGCTCTTCTTCAGATTTTTGCTTTATAACTTCAGCAGTCTGTGGATGCCTGGAAGGTGGCAGCTTTAATTGTTTCCTTAGGCTGCAATATCTTCATCTTTCTTTTTGATCAAGGCTTTTGTAGCCTTAACATCTTTGGGATCATGGCCCAATCCAATAATTATTTCTTCTAAGGATTTTATTCTGTTATCTTTGGCTTGAGAGGAGGCCTTCTCCAAGTGTAGTTGAGCAGTAGTGTTATCCAAAGAATTTTGCAACCTTTGGGCCATCATTGCCTTACCAGTCAAGGTTGAGTAAATCATTTCTCCAGTTTGTTTATGTAATTCAATATGATCCAAAGGATGAATATCCTTTTCCATGACTTCAAAATTTGTTCTGAGATAATCCGCTGTTGATTTAGGCTGCTGCATCATTGGCTTGAAATAGCTCATTATCATTTTGCCTTCTTTGATGTCATAGGCTGACATCAATCTCTGTTGATTTGTAGGGGCCATTTTCAAATATTGGTTATAAACTTGAAGTCTCAATGGATCATTCCTGGCCTTTATTTCTGTGAATGTTTTCTTGATTTCTGAGGCATCAGTCCCTGGCGGCCTAAAAGAAGATATCTCTACACTTTGTTGTCTTTCTAGCTCCTGCCTTTGTGAGCTAGTGGATGTTCCTCGAGCTGGAAAAGTTTGCTGGCTCTCTCCTTTTTCTTCTCTAACTATCTGTAGTTTCTTTAGCAAATTCCTCCTTTGAAAGGGGATTTAGTCTTTGTCTTTTTGTTCCAAGCTGTCCTGAAGGTTCACTGGCAGGGGTAGTTGTTTCCCTGTCTCTCTTTTTGTTTCTTTCCTCATTTAGAGGAGTTTGTAGAACTGGAGGCTCTCCCATATTGATTTGAGTGGGAGGAGTATGTATTTGAGCCTGTTCTTTAGAAGTCTCAGGCTGATTAGACATTGTAGATTGTTCTGTGGTTTGAAAGCTGGTCTCTAATTCCTTGCCCTTTAATGTTCCCGTGGTTGGTGTACTTGTTTCCTGTGAAGGTTGCTGAGAGGTTCCAGCACTGGAGGCACCAACTCCTGATCTTTGAGATAACTCAAATGGTACCTGTCCAAAAGAATCCAGGTCAAGCATTTTCTCAAGATCTCTCATAACATTCTCAATATTGACCTGTTCACTATCATGCTCTACTAGGGTTCCTTCCCTCCATTCATCCATATTTGCATATTGTTCAATTTATGGAATCCTATGGTGAATGTATGGTGACAACTTGTTTTTCATTCTCCTATCACAGATGAAACTATTAGGGTCATATGGCCTCCAACCAAAACTTTTGCGCAACTTAAGATGATCTTCTAGAATTTTCTCTGCTTCTCTCCATGCTTCCCTATCATTACAGACATAAGGGCCTAATTGATTTTTTATTCTAAGTTGAGCTTTCTTTTTGGCTTTGCAAAAATGAACCTGGTCTGTATGTATCATTTGTCTAAAATATTCCAATGCAAACAGTCTCATTGGAACGTATTTTGGTAATTTGAAGGGGCAGAGCTCACATCCATATATCCTGATTTCTGTATGGTTCTTGTATAGGTACCAATCACCTATTCTGTACTGCTTGGAGAGCTGTAGGATTCTCTTGATGTCACCACTGATCCTAGGAGGGGAAACCCCTGTCAACAAGGTGGTTGCTGGATGAACAAATTGGTCAATGAACTCACTGTATGAGTAAGGGGACTCATAAGATGCATGGAAGATGGGACTCCAAAAGGTAACAGACCTTGGATTGCCTTTATTGTCAAGTTTCCTCACAAGGAAAGGGAAGTTATCTGATTGATAATACAACATAAGATGATAAATGAAAGTGGTGTATTTAAAGACTCCTTCATTGTCCAGTCTCAGGAATTGGTCATGAATTTTGTTGGCAATATAGGAGGCATAAGCATATTTAACAGCAGGGCACTGTCCAAGAGTAAAAATTGACAACAACACTAAGGTTACATCATCAACATACTCACCGGAGTTGAATCCCATGATTAAGGCTATCATATCAACAATGAGTTTTCCTATGTCTGTGAAGAAAGTCTGCAGATAGGGAGGTGGGCCTTTAGGCTGATGTTTAGGGTCCATGAAAATTTGACAGATGCGAGTCAGTTCTGACTGAGATAATTGGGTAGATTTCTCAAGTAAATATCCCATAGAAAGAGGAGTGAGAGCTTGTTCAGGGGAAAATTGCAACATTTCATTAATGGATGCAGCTATTATGGGGAAAAGGACTGTTTGACTTGGGGACATGACAACTTTGAGATTAGGGTCATAGTTTGCCTGGCATTGATGAATCAGATCAGGGAAAACATGGACTAAGGGGAGAAAATACCTGGGAAGGTTTGATTCCCATAGTCCCAGGATATCTAAGCCATTTAGGTATTGGTTTCTGACTTGGCAAAAAACTTTCAAGTGGTTTATGTCACTGGATAAGTCTCTTATATGAAAGTCTTTATCTACAAGAGGCAGATAGTCTAAGTCTTTATGAGGGGCATTCATGGGTGCAACAGACAGAGCCACAGGGGTTTCCATTTCTGGTTCTTGTGGATTCAGAAAGGAATTTTGGGTTTTTGGTGAAAATGGGCAAATTAACTGGTCTGGGAATTTATATTGGCAAAATAAAGACTAAATTTGCAAGGAATTTTGCCTTTTTCTGTGGATTTTATATTGTAAAACCAAACTTGCAGGGTTTCGGCAAAAATCGGCTAAATACATGTATTTTAGGAATGAACAGAGTAATAACAAGTGCTTACGATGACTAACAGGTTCTGGCTGTGTTGGCTGCAATTTTCTTGGCAGGGTGGCGGTTGGAAAGCTTGGATAGTTGACTTGGACGTTGTTTGCATGGGAGCACGGTCGCAATATAGAATAACAGAGAAAACGACACTTTGTTGGTTTTATTAACAAAGTCAAAAGATGGCGGGATTTTTATTATTCAGGTGGGTGACGTAAGCAGGAAAGGACGTTTTGTCGCATGCGGAGGGCGGTAAGTGGTATGTGATCACATCGCTTTTGGAGACGGGCGGGTTTCAGCTGGGAGCCAACGATTCCATAGGTTTTTCGACACGTGGCAGTGCAGTGTGCGAAAACCACTTTGCGACCGCGCGTTAAGTGGTGCGCGATATCACTTATGGTCGTTGGATGATGGAGGCACGATTGGATGGCTAACGGGAGGCGTGATACGGCGGAGTTTAATGGATGCAGGCCCGATCCAATTAAAAACTTTTTTAATCGTATCAGGAGTAATATAATTGGTTGGGGAGGGTTCTTAATTAACCATGAGGGTTAATTAATCCCATTTTCTGGACCGGGGAAATTAGGTTGTTAATGAATCACAGATTAATTCATTAATCCTTTTTTAAATGTGTTTATGGTTATAACTAACCGGGGGCAGGGTATATAATAATTTGGGGATTTTAATATATTTAAATAATACGGGAAAAGGTAATATTGTGCGGGATTTATATAATACATAGGTTAATAGTTAATATGACCATGTAAATGTAAAAAGCGCTAAGTAAAACATTAGGATGAGTATTTAACTTAGGCTTTGATAAATAAAGGCTAAATCATACACAGTTGCAGAAATACAAATATATTAAGCACAAATGGTGCATGTGTAAACACACTCACACACACCTATTTACATTCAGATTACTCTTTTAAATAGAGTTTCTGAGATCCAACTTATTCCTAAATTAGATAGAGAGGTTGAGAGAATTTCTCAACCATCACAAACCAACTTCTTAAATATGGAATGTAAGCATTAACTCCAACATCCCCCCTTAATGATTACATTACATGAAAATAACAAAATAATCAAGCTTATCAGTAGATGCTCCATCAAGTTGCCTCATAACCCTCGGAAAGGTGTAGTTGGCAAGTTGGATTCCCGAGTTCCCTTCCTCAACTCCCGAATCAAGGACCTCCCGAAGTCAATTACTGGACAACATCCCAATCTGTCGCATAACCTCATTAGGAAACCACTTCCATGTCTACCACTAATGAGGGATCCTTCCCTAGATCCGCAACTGCCATACTATCTGGACAACCATCCATATTGAGCCTTACTGCTACTTGATCTTTAAGTACTGGCATCAGACACATAGTTGAACTGCTGATTATTTGTTGAGACAAAGACCCTATAGTGGTGTCGTTATTAATGTGGAACAAAGTATGCCTTTGACACTACAGAGGAATGATTAAAAGAACCAATAGAGAGATATCGAACAAAGTAAGACTATTTTAAATCATATATGCCTGTCACCATCTGATCGTTCCTAAAAAAACCAACAGAGAGAAATCTAACAAAGATGAGACTATTTTAAATTCTGATCGTTCCGCTGCTAGGGCTGAAGGATAGGCACGTTAGGGAAGCAGTTTGCAGAAAGTGAGCAGATCTCCGACATCGTATTTATTTGTTGTTGCGCTTCTGTCCAATCCGATGATTGGAACAATCCACGCGGCTGAACCTGCACAGACTGGAAGTTCGGCGGCTCCTGGTGGATGTCGACAGATGTGCCGGCCATGACAAAGACGAAAGCTACCAGGCTCCCCACTACGCTTCCGTGATAAAAATGGCGAGAAAAATCCGTCAACTCGAACTGTCTTGTGGCCAACTGTCAGGCATGGCGACGATTCATGGAATAAAAAAAAAATCGAAGATTGCGAAGATAAATGAAGCCTCCCCGATACAGAAATTCCTCCTGGTCAATCTGAATTGAGCTGTAACTGAACAGTGTTCTCGCAGATTTTAAGACTGAAGCTAAAAACACGTTTTGGAACACATAGATCGATGGACAGCGGCAACGATGTATGTCTTTACACTGACTCTACCCTCTGCAATATCAGTTTACTGGGCTTATGCAGATACACAGTCCCTCAAATGTACTCACTGGCAGCAATTTTAAAAAAATGGAGAATACGCTGTCCAGAACGCAGAGCAAACAGCTCTTGAACGCAAGCGCATCTCAGCTCTAGGAATTTTATCACAAGACAACACACAGGCCTCTGATCCTACGCTCCGATACCATGATAAATAAAGGCTAAATCATACACAGTTGCAGAAATACAAATATATTAAGCACAAATGGTGCATGTGTAAACACACTCACACACACCTATTTACATTCAGATTACTCTTTTAAATAGAGTTTCTGAGATCCAACTTATTCCTAAATTAGATAGAGAGGTTGAGAGAATTTCTCAACCATCACAAACCAACTTCTTAAATATGGAATGTAAGCATTAACTCCAACAGGCTTGAGTGAAAAAGGGGTTTTTATGTGATATTGTTTATTTTTCCTAAGTAAAGTAGGATTTTACTTAGGAAAAGACTTATGAGAGTGAATGAATGATGATTTTAAGTACTTAGGCTTTTAAATTATTGGGCCGAGGGTCCGGTCCCTCCAGAAGTCAGAGAAATGCTCTGAGCCCCTCTAATTTTCAAAGACCTTAATACTTAGGGGGAATTAGTGAAATCTTTAGGGAAAAATGAGAAGGGAAGTTAATTATTTGACCTTGTCTTGCTTGAACTGCATCAAGTGTAATGTCTGCCTTGCACTTGTGATGAAAGTGAAAATTAACATATTTAGAATTATTATCCATCACATGTAATTCTGCAACATCATCTACCTACCCTACCTACTTTAGCCTGACATTTTTTCTTCTTTATTAGGGTGCACTTGGACTGGCAAACCCTTATCACACTTTTTTATTTTACATGTAGAAATCTATCAAGGGATCAGATTAAACTATTGAGCTCCTTTTATTCACTCTACCTATCTACTTATCTGCCAAGATTAAACAGTTTGGTCAGATCTTTATTCTCTATCTCTAAAACATAAAATTGAAAATATGAACCAGTCAAGCTTAAGCTGTTTGACTATTCATCAATTGTGGCATAGGTTACAAGTTGCACACAATTTGTTTATTACATAAGAGTAAAAAGTAGTGGCATTTAGACTTGCACACTTTCCTTGGTCTTTCTTTTAGCGGGGTTCATTTTCTTTCACTTTTTTGACCATTTTATTCTTTTCACCCTTTGATTTTTCTTTTAGGGTATACCCTCTTTACATTTTTATATTTTTTTTGATTTTTTGAAAATATGGAAAACCTTTGCAATAAGTAAAGGTATGAACATATTCATAGCCCATCAAGTCAATCATGAAATATGACACCTATTGGTATAGGAGCATAACAATACCTAGGAAGGTGCTTTAAATATCCAGGGGGGAATGCATCAAGGTTTTGAGGTACAACTAAATCTGCATATCTGCCCTGTACAATGGGTTGGAATGCCATAGTAGAAGGTGGTGTATGAGGTGTTTGGGTGGATGAAGAAGAAGAAGAAGGTGATAGAGAGGGTGTGTAACTATGTGGAGGTGAAGAAGGAGGAGATAAAGAAGGAGGAGAGGTCCTGAATGACTTTAAGGGAGTCTTAATAACTAACTTCTGGACCTAAGAATGAATATCCTCTTTTGTTTCAAAGAGTGGATTTGAATATATAGAAAATGTCCCTTCAGGTTGTTTAGAAGTAGGAGATTTAGGTTGTTCAGAAGTGGAAGGGAATGAATAAGTAGTGGGGGATATAAAGTTTGTAGGTTTGTATTCAGGTAAATGAACACCCAAGTCAGACTCAGATTTAGGTGATCCTACTGGTAGTGGGGGTTCTTGACATGATTCAAGTGAATGAATAAGGAAAGCTGATTTGAAATCAACTCCCCTATCTAAAAGTTCAACAACCCTAGGTGATAAATGAGTTGAATTTGGATTTGATGGAATGTTACTATAGGGATCAAATTGTAATATATATTTAGACTACAAGGCTGAAGTAGAAGAAGATGTTTGATGTATTCTTCTAGAACTGGCCTTTCTCACAAATTTTTCTGGATCTGACAGAGGACTAACTGTGTCAGATTCAGAATGGGATCTAGTGTGATTAAAAGGTGCCAGTTTGGCACAGTGGAGTCGCCAGGTGAATGATTTTGACCTATCTAGACCTTTAGTCACCTTAAAGGAATATGATTTATATCGTTGACCCAGGAAAACTAATCAAATTCGAGTCCCCGACAACGACGCTAGATTGATGTTGTATCTCTCAGATGATAATGGTCAGCTATCATGCCAGGGCATCTAAGATATTTGTTTTGGGGGGTTTTGTTTTAATTTTGGAGGACCAATGTATGAAACATATTTAAAACAATGATGCCTAACCTTTTTGAATAATACTAATATTTAAACAAAGGGTTGCTATTAAAATCCACACAGTGATTTAGCTTGTGTGGTGATGAGCAGAAATAGAAAGATGATATGACTATTATAATTTTCAAATAGAAAATTAAATAACCATAAACAAGAAAACCTTCAAACAATGATCAGAATATGCCCTTACAAAGATACTGATGATTTTATGATTTAGAGGGAATTACTTAAACAAATAGTTTCTTATAATTCATTCTCTTTAAAGATGATCACTTCAGAAAGCTTATAGGAGAAATTGAGACACAACTACTCCTACCTGGTTATCTTTGTAAAACTTAAGAATATGAAGAAAACATAGTGAATGAAAACTGGAAAAACTTACAAGGAATATGAAACTGTATGAATGAAAATTAGAATCCTTTGCTTTGTTATTAATGATTCAGAAAAAGTTGAGTACATTTAGTGCTTACAAATGTTTCTTCAAGGGTGAAACCCTTAATAACTCGTGAAAGAGAGTTATTTATACAAGTTTAGAGCTAATAAAATATCTTAAACAAATTTACAAAAATAGCTTAATACAAAATCAGGAAAATGAACTAATAGTAGATTTATCACTATTTTGATGTTGAACTGTTGATAACTGTTCCACAAAATTCTGAATGTTGTTGAGTTGTTGATGACTGTCCCTGAGAATGTTTAATGATGTTGATCCTCCTTTCAGTCAAGTAAATCAGATAACTATTCCTAATGTTTCTTATCTGGGATAGATAACTTAGTTACCCTTCTATAAACCTCATCCATTTTTGTATATTTAGTAAAAGTGGGTTTTACTAAAAATATATGTCTGATTTCATTTAGGATGAAAAAGGTATCTCTGAGTGCATTCAGCACAAGCCTTGGTGTTGTTGTCCCTTTTATGTTTGAAACTGAAGTTGCACTGGTCTTGACCTCTGTAAGCTTGCGGACATAATCTTCAATAGGCATTAACTTATCATTTATCACAAATAAGGAGGGAAAACCCTTGCTGGTCAAGGGTTCTAGCCTACTGAAAAAACGTTGGACTATGACATTAACACTGCTGCACTTTTCCTCCAACTGAAGAATGAGATTTTTCTTTGTAATAACCTTCTTCACTTCTAGTATGGCTATTGTCCTGTCATCAATACCCAACTCTTGAAGCTCATAGTTGTCTTTAGAATTCAGAAACTTGATTATATCAGTAGCTATTTCTGGTTTGTCCTCAAGTTGATTTGAGATAGTTTCAATAGCTTCTTGAGCTTTTTCCAACAAGTCTTTTTGATCAAAAATTATTTTGATATAAGGCCATATATCTTTGATTGATTCAATGATCTCTTCCCATATAATTTCCTTTACCAAACCCAATGTATTTCTGAGGTAAGAGTCTTTGACTTCTTTCTGCAATACCTCAATTTGACCTTTTGCCCTCTGCAACTCAGCTGCATGTGAACTGTCTGCAACTGCTTTCATGTGTTGTAGTGTCTTCAACTGATCCTGCAATTTCTTGATTTCTTCTGTCTGAATAGACAGGTTCTGAACAGCTTCAGCATGTAGAAATTTTGAATAATTTAACACATATTCAACAGAGATTATCCTGATCATGTACTATTGCGGAATACATACACAATACATAAGCTCCTCTACGTTGGTCATCAATATAGCAGCATCAATAACAATAAAACATCAAGAGCATTCACACATTAACACAGTATGTAACCCGGGGAAAGCATCTCGCTAAAAACCCCAACTATCTGTATATTAATGATTGAGACCATGTAACATTACAAAGTACAATGCTTATCACAAGCAATCCAGTACCAGCTCCACCTGTTACACACAATACAGCTAAGATCTGATCTCCAAATCTATTCCACTGCTTGCCTGCCTCCATTGCTCAATACCTGCTCAAGAATTGATGAGAATGGCTCACCAAACTCGTATTTCACCTCAAAATAATCACTCACATTTTTTTGGACGTGAGCAAAGGCTACAATACTGGGCAAATACGTGAGCAAACTCATTGGCATACTCAATCCCTTGATTGTGCAAGATCTGATGCACAACTATAGTCACAACTGATAGCAATCTGATTCTCTAACACCTGTCCCTGCTGAACTGAACATGCACTGACATGCAACTGAGTTAACTGATGTATTCTATAGTTGTATTATGAGTTAATAATTAGTTTAACAACTCATCATTAGTCTATTTGCAGTTAGACTAACTACAACTAGTTTAACCAAGTCAAACTGAACACAACTCCATCAACTCCACAATCAACTCCACCAAACTCAACTGATTGAGTTCTAACTGAATTCATGCATGCAAAAACTTAACTGACTCATAAGAAAAGCGTACTTCCTTCTGACAGCTACATGGGCCACATCTGTAGCTCAAACTGAAGTGCTCCAAGAGAATAAGATCAAGTTTATAGTCCAAATATTATTATGAGACAATAATATTTGACTGTTCTTTTTTTGACAGCCAATCTAAAAATAGACTTTGATCACTCACACTGTGATCACTCACACTGTGGTCACCCACACTTTGATCAAAAATAGAACTTGAGCCATAATTTGCCTGCGGGCCCACTTAGTGAAGGCGACTCTTTTCACTAAGCTCCATCATCTTGTTGCAATCTCAACACTCCCTCTCGACAAGATATGGATTATCAGCAACCCCTATCCTGCCTCGGTGGTACTCGAATTTGCTCCTGGTGAGAGCCTTCGTCAGAATATCAGCATCCTGATCCTCCGTTGGAATGTATGAAAGCAACATGATACTCCGCTGCACACAATCTCTGATATGATGATACCTGATGTCAATATGCTTAGATCTATCATGAAATACAGGATTAGCCGAGAGTTTAATGCAACTCTGGTTATCACAGTAAATCATAGTAGGATCCAAATGAGAACTGAACAAACCAACCAGGATCTTCCTCATCCATATAGCCTCGCATGCAGCCAAACTTGCTGCCATATACTCGGCCTCCGCTGAACTGAGTGCCACGGATCTCTGCTTCCTGCTGTACCAAGAAACTGTTGTCGATCCAATACTGAAGACTCCTCCTGATGTGCTCTTTCTGTCCGTTGGGCTCCCTGCCCAATCTGCATCTGTGAAGCCACATAACTTCACCTCATCCTCCTGTCTGTACCACAAACCATATCCCGATGTGCCTCTCAAGTAGCGCAATACATGCTTGCCCGCCTTCCAGAAGAGCTTGGTAGGCTTAACCATAGCTTGTGAAAGCTGGTTAACTGCATAGCATATATCAGGTCGTGTATTGACCAAATACATCAGTGACCCCACCAACTGTCGATAAATAGTGGCATCCACTTCTTCTCCCGAAGTGGCATCCTCCTTCCTCCAACCTCCAGGAAGAGGAGTATCAACAGGCTTGCAGCCATGCATGTTGAACTTCTCCAGTATCTCCCGAGCATACTTGCCCTGAGAAACAAACAATCCACCACTGCGCTGCCATATTTCCAATCCTAGGAAATAGTGAAGGAGGCCCAAGTCCTTCATCTCAAACTCTGTAGCAAGATCCTTCTTGCATGACAGTATCAACAGCTCATCACCCGTTAGAACAAATCATCAACATACAGTACAATGATAAGCAACTTACCCTCCACCACAATCTGGTATAGGTTAGGATCCGCCTCGCTCTTGGAGAATCCAAGTCCTGTGAAATAGTTGTCTATCTGTGTGTACCAAGCATGTGGTGCTTGCTTCAACCCATACAACGCTCTCTTGAGCCTGCACACATGCGACTCGCTGCTGAAGACCTCAAAGCCTTCGGGCTGCTCAATGTACACCTCCTCCTCAATGACTCCATTGATGAACGCAGTCTTCACATCCATCTGATGAATGTACCATCCCATCTGTGCTGAGAGAGCAAGAATCGTCCGTATGGAAGAATACCTTGCGACAGGTGCAAAGGTCTCCTCATAATCGATCCCCTCTATTTGTGAAAAGCCTCGGGCAACAAATCTTGCCTTGTACTTCTCCACACTCCCGTCAGCTGCCTGCTTGACCTTGTAGATCCATCTCGAACCCACCATTGATTTCCCTTCCGGTCTAGGAACAATCTCCCATGCACTGTTTCTGACAATAGAATCATACTCTTCCACTATGGCGTCTACCCATGCGGGATCCTCCACAGCTTCCTCGAAAGAGGATGGTTCAGTCACAACACACTTGCTCATAAGAGCCATGTATCCAGTGTACCGATCAGGTGACTGTTTCTGCCTGCGTTGGGCTGTAGGTGGTCCTACAACTTTCTCTACATCTTGAGCCAGTCGCTCAACTTCTGTCAAGCGCTTTCGCCCTCTGATGGTTGGCGCTGCATGAGTGGTCTCTTCCACTCCATGAACCTCGTCCTGTGGCTGATCCACGTCCTAAAGCTCATCCTTAGGAACTAATAGCTCCTCATCTGCATGCAAGTGTAGCTCCCTCTCAAGCGAACACTTCATGGCTTTCTCCTCCTGAAATTTTATATCCCGTCACACAACAGTTTTAGCACTGTCTGGCAAATATACACGATAGTTGTGGGGCATATCAGTGTACCCCACAAATATCCCAACCTCTGCAGTCGGCTCCAACTTCTTTCTGGCATCCTTCGTCACATGCATGTAAACGTTAGCACCAAAAATCCTCAAATGAGAAAGATCAGGCTTCTTACCAGAATAAGCCTCCTCGGGTGTACTCATGCCAAGTATCCTATGAGGACAACGGTTCTGCACATAAATTGCTGTATTGCATGCTTCCGCCCACAAGTGAAGGGGTAGGCCCTGATCATGCAACATTGCCCGTGCAGCACCCACGATCGTTCTGTTCTTCCGCTCAGCTACCCCGTTCTGCTGTGGGTTATGGGGAGCTATGAGCTCTCTACGAATCCCTTCTGCCTTGCAGAAATCCTTGAACTTGTCCGAGATGTATTCACCACCATTATCGCTCCTAAGAGCCTTCACCTTCTTCCCCGACTCCTTCTCGACCAGTGCTTTGAATTCACAGAACTTTGAATATGTCTCGCTCTTCTTCTGCATGAAGAAGATCCAGCACTTACGAGAGAAATCATCAACAAAAATCACATAATACCTGTGTTTTGCTGTCGAAGCAACTGAGAAAGGTCCACACACGTCTGTGTGAATTCTCTCAAGCATCGTCGTGGCACGACTATCCTTCTCGTGAAAGGTGGCTTTCACAAACTTCCCCAAAGTACACCCCTTGCACTAATCTGACTGCGCAAGTGTGCCTTTAGGAAGCCCTGTAGTGATCTGCTGCAGTATCTTCAAGGCTCCATGGTGAAGGTGACCCAATCTCCTGTGCCACAACTCACCATCATCCCGACTCACCAATCCTTCTGCCTTGTCCGCCATTGCTGCGCATCCATCTACATGCAACTGATAAAGGTTCCTCACTCGAACCCCTATCTTCCGGGTCTCACCAGTTGTCTTGCTGCGCAGGAAAGCCTTTCCCTCGCTGAAAACAACATCATACCCCTTGTCTTCTAACATCGCCACTGAGATGAGATTCTTCGTCAATCCTGGAACATGCATGACTTCCTTCAATACGAAGGGTGTACCAGACTCCCTCTCAAAGGAAATGGTACCGATACCGGTCGCACTGTATCTACCATCATCACCCATCTCGATGTGCACTCCAAGATCTTTGTCCTCCAGATCAGAGAACAAATCTCTATCTCCCGTCATGTGAAAAGACGCACCACTGTCCAAGAACCACACCGATCCCACCACACTTGAAACCAAGCATGCGATCAATGAAAAATCAAGCTCAAACTGTGAGGCTAGAGCCTCTCCTGCTGAAGATCCAGCAGCCTGCTTGTTCTTCTTCTTCTGCGGACAGTTAGTGGCATAGTGTCCGTGCTGGTGACAGTGAAAACACTTCACCTTGGACATGTCCTGCTTCTTGCCTTTCGCACCGGAATGAGAAGCTTTCTTGTTCTTCCCATTCTTTGCTTTGGCAGCCAAAGCGCAATTCTCTTCATCAGATACCTTTGATGAAGATCCATTCTCAGCTTTATTGTTTCTGAGTTTATCCTTGAGCGCCAGGTCACTCTTGCTTTGGAATAACATTTGCAATCCGTTGAAAGACATTTTAACAACACTGCTGCAAATTCGATTTCCACCAGCTCCAACTCAACTGCCTCGGATCTAAGATTCGTGAGAACACAATATTTCTCGTATAGAGATTGACTGTATGGGCATTCACCGGATATCTCACCTTCCAAAGGAAGGATGAATCCAGAGGCTACCTGGCCCGATTACAGACTCTGCCTAAAGAAATAGAATGTAAACACTTCCTGAATAGTAGATCTGATGATCAACAGCTCCGATACCATGTAGAAACTTTTTCTACAAATCATCTAGCTCTGATACCATGTAGAAATTTTGAATAATTTAACACATATTCAACAGAGATTATCCTGATCATGTACTATTGCGGAATACATACACAATACATAAGCTCCTCTACGTTGATCATCAATATAGCAGCATCAATAACAATAAAACATCAAGAGCATTCACACATTAACACATTATGTAACCCGGGGAAAGCATCTCGCTAAAAACCCCAACTATCTATATATTAATGATTGAGACCATGTAACATTACAAAGTACAATGCTTATCACAAGCAATCCAGTACCAGCTCCACCTGTTACACACAATACAGCTAAGATCTGATCTCCAAATCTATTCCACTGCTTGCCTGCCTCCACTGCTCAATACCTGCTCAAGAATTGATGAGAATGGCTCACCAAACTCGTATTTCACCTCAAAATAATCACTCACACTTTTTTGGACGTGAGCAAAGGCTACAATACTAGGCAAATACGTGAGCAAACTCATTGGCATACTCAATCCCTTGATTGTGCAAGATCTGATGCACAACTATAGTCACAACTGATAGCAATCTGATTCTCTAACACCTGTCCCTGCTGAACTGAACATGCACTGACATGCAACTAAGTTAACTGATGTATTCTATAGTTGTATTATGAGTTAATAATTAGTTTAACAACTCATCATTAATCTATTTGCAGTTAGACTAACTACAACTAGTTTAACCAAGTCAAACTGAACACAACTCCATCAACTCCACCAAACTCAACTGATTGAGTTCTAACTGAAGTCATGCATGCAACAACTCAACTGACTCATAAGAAAAGCGTACTTCCTTCTGACAGCTGCATGGGCCACATCTGTAGCTCAAACTGAAGTGCTCCAAGAGAATAAGATCAATTTTATAGTCCAAATATTATTATGAGACAATAATATTTGACTTTTCTATTTTTGACAGCTAGTCTAAAAATAGACTTTGATCACTCACACTGTGATCACTCACACTGTGGTCACCCACACTTTGATCACTCACACTGTGATCACTCACACTGTGGTCACCCACACTTTGATCAAAAATAGAACTTGAGCCATAATTTGCCTGCGGGCCCACTTAGTGAAGGCGACTCTTTTCACTAAGCTCCATCATCTTGTTTCAATCTCAACACAGTAAGTTGTTCAGATCCTTCTGCTGTAATTGTGGTTGCTGCTGTAGTTATAGAGACTACTGTAAGAGGAAATACATCCATTGGAATATTGGCCTTTTTCACAGCTTCCTCTTTCTCTTTGACAAGCTTTTCCATTTGTTCCTCCATCTGTTTTATTTGCAGATTTTGTTCCATGATGAGCTTCATCATGTCAGATTTCTGAGTCTCGGTTTCTTCAATTTATTTAGTCATTGGGTCCTCTGAAGCTGGCAACTTGAGCTGCTTCCTTAATGCTGAAATCTTAGTATTTTTCTTCTTGACAATTTCTTCTACAACCTTTATATCAAAGGGATCATATCCCATCTTCAGCACCAGATCTTCCAAAGCTTTGATCTTGGTGTCTTTTGCCAATGAGGAAACCTTCTTAAGCTTGAGATGTGATTGTGTATTAGCCAAGGTAACTTGCATCTTTGACAGACTCATGGCAGTGTTAGTTAAAGTGGAAGCAATCATTTGGCCAGTCTGTTTGTGCATCTCAATTTGGTCAATTGGATATACATCTTTAACATTAAACTCAAAGGAGGTTTGCTTATGTTAATGTGCAGGAGTCCTGGGCTATGGAATCGAAGCTTGTAAGAAAGCCATATGCATTTTACCTTTCTCAGAGTCAAAGACTGAAAGAAGTCTGGCTTGAGAACTGGAATAATGTTTCCAGAATTGAGTATAAGTATTCATATTTAATTCCTCATTCTTCTTCTTAATTTCACTAAAAACATGAAAAATGTCATCTTATTTATCCTTCTAACTGCCTTCACTGGTCTAAATCACCTGTTGTTCCTAGGATGTGGTGGAATAAGTGGGAGACTGAGTAGACTTTCCACCAGATTGTGTGAAAAGAGATGTTTCTCCATGTCCATCAAATGTTGTTTTCTGTGACTCAATAGTTGCACTAACCTTCAAAGAGAGCCTAGGTCTCTTCTTTCTATGCACAATTCTAAAACCTTGACTTGATGCTTTAGTTGTAGGGGATGACTATTCTTCCCTTCCTCGTTTGGCTGTCTTTTCCTATGCAAATGGAGTTTGTAAATTTGAAGTAGAAACTGCCTATTCTTTAGCTTCTTGAAGGGTGTTCTCCTTCCATTTTGACTGATTTTGTATTGCTTGATTTCCGGACTGGTTGTGTGATGATATGGAGTAAACTTATTTTCAACTCTGAGTCTAGAAATCACTCCCATTGGTTCATAAGACCAAGTGAAGCTGAGGCCAAAATTCATCTCCTTCAGTAACTTGTCTGCTTCTTCTCCTGCTGCTCTAGTGTTACAGATGAATGGACCAACCTGAGCCCTTAGCTTAAATTGTGATTTCTTCTTTGTAGCCACAAAATGTATTTCATCTGCACGGAGCCTTTGCCTAATGTATTCTAATGCAAAAATTCTCATAGGGAGGTACTTAGGCAGCTTGTAAGGTGGAAGTTCATAGCCAAAGACTTTGAACTCTGTATAGTTTTGGTAAAGATACCAATCTCCTGTTGTGGCTTGATCAACTAACTGTAAAACTTTTAAAATTTCATCATTAACCCTTGGTTCTAGAGTGTTGCTCATAAGATTAATGGCTAGATCAAAAAACAATTCTATGAACTGTTTATATGAAAATTCTTCTTTCTCCTTCATTCCCATAGAAGTCCAAAAGATCACTGATTGTTGGTTCCCTTCTTCATCTAGCTTCTGTAAAGTGAATGGAAACTTGTCTCCCTGAAAATAGATAAAAATATATACAAGCACTGAAGCATACTTGAATGCCTCTTCAGTATTGAACTTGACAAATTGTTCATGAATGGTTTCAGCTAGAAATTGACTAAAATTAAAACGAACAGTGGGTTTGGAACCAGCAGAAAAGAAATACAAGAAATCAATGATGGCTTCATCTACCTGTTGATTAGAATAGTAACCAAGAAGATAAGAGAGAATGGTGGTAATTTTCTTGGTTCTGTCTGGGAATATAGATGAATGATTGGGAGGGTTTCTTTTAGGCAGAGAGCTATCTACAACTAGAAAAAGTTCTAGAGTTTGAGCTCTTTTAGTGAAATCTAGCTTTTGATGGATTATGTTAGGCTTTCATGAGAAAAAGGATGGGTTGGCACAATAGTTGGGGCCTACAACATCTGTTAAATGGACTTAACATTTATGGAGCATAGGATTTCTCCTATAGGGGAGATAATAACTCTTTGAGTGGGGTGATAAGATGCATGACATTTTCTAACAAATTTAGGTGCTCTGTGTATCTGAGGGAAGATGTAATGAGGAAGGTGGGAGTCCCAAAGTCGTATTTCATCCGTTTGATCAACTAAGTGGTCTTCCATCCAGCAAAAGATCTCAAACAAATCAAAGTCAGACAAAGACTCATGGATTTTATAGTCTTTGTCAACTAGGGGAGTATGATGGAAGTCAACTTGTGGATGAATGAGAGGATTTGGAATTTCTGCAACTTCCTTCCCCTTAGGAGGCATTCTGTTAATTGAATTGCAAGCTGAAAGTGATAGAAATGGGAATAATTGGGCTGAAACACAGTGATAACAGAATAACAGTATAACTGAAAACAAATTAAGTGGACCTGGATGCTGGCTTGCTTATGAACAGAATGGAAAATTCAGTTGAATAGTGAATTTGTCGTTACCACCCTCTCTAGCACCCAAGGCCAACAAATACCCCAAAATCTACAAAGCAACAGTCCCCCAGACTAATTCCAATGCCTTTGTTCCTCACTAGGTATATACCAATCCAATTACCGTTGAACCTCCACTCCTTGCTCTGCTTCCAACTCAATAGTTGAGAAATAGTACCATGATGATGGACATAACCAACTTGCTCTAGAAATACGACTAAGAGGGAGGGAGTCTCCTGAATAAGGATATGAAAGAGTGAGTTATAAAAATATGCAATGAAAAAACAATAGACACCAAAATAGTGAGTACTTAGATAAGATGTGAGGGGTCTACATGTACGTTGCCTGCACCACCCCAAACATTTCCATTTTGAAGCTCGTTTCCTCATCTGGTTCCTAGGATGTGTGCACTCCAATTGTGTCCCACATTGATTTCCAAAAACCTCTTGTTCTTTGATAATGGGGCTTGCCAACCTTACTTCCCCCCACCAGTAGCTAGCATCCCATTTTCTAGGCCTTGTACTCTCTTGTGTGAATTGGATCTACAAACTGTAATTCATTGTGGGATTGCCCTTCACTTCTCCTAGTTCCACCTCCTTACCAAGATTAATCTAGCTTGCATTCCATCTTATTGTTGGTCCTTTCCGGATTGAAATTCCCCACATAAGAGTTATTTCCAATATGCTCAATATAATTACCACATTCCTCACACACACCATGTTTCTCGACTTCTCCTTTCAGTGACGTTTCATTTGGCATTTGGCCAGACTAATTAGTTATAGTTGCAGGTCGAGACCATTGCCAAGGACGTTTCTTCGGGCTGTTAAGTTCCTCATGTGCATTTTTTCATGCATGCTCATTGTATGCTTCAACCCCTTCTTACATCCTAAGTCGCCAACCTTCTCCATACGACATTGCTTCAACTAGCCCAAGGCTAGTGTAGTGATGCCATTGTCAAATTATGCCATTTGTAGGGGGTGGTATTCCCACGCCTCCCTGCTTATTGGTTAGGTGGGGTGGTGGAAACCTCCTCTCCCCCTTCTCCCTCACTGCTAGTCAACCCATGTGGGGGAGATGAAATAAATAATTAAAAATATGATGATTTTGTTTTTCAACATATATATTTCATTTATTAATATCTCTGATTTATGTATTTCATTTAAAAAATAAAATTATTGATTAAAACATAAAGTAAATTTTTAATATAATTAGGTTATATTGTGTAATATTCTACCCAACATTTAAATGTTTTTCTTTGATCGTCTCCTTTTACAAAGCAAAATTGTTGAATCTAAAATGATTTTGGGGGAGGATTTGATAAAAATTAGATAAATGTTAATTTGTATTTTTGAAAATATTTTTGTTAAAGATGTTTTATCAATGATGACGTGGTAATGACATAAATATATTTAACACTTTGTTTGTTTTAAATTTGAGAAGTATTAGTCAAAATGAAAAATAAAAATTATTATGTCACTGCAAGTGACATTTAGTGATGGTCTTGGGGTATTTTTTTGGTTTGTACGATGGTGTTGGGGTATTGGGGTATTTTTTTGGTTTGTACGACGAGATTTTTGTGCTATTCCAAAGTTGAACATTAGTTTTGATATTATTGTTTTGGCTAACGTAGGCCCGCCGCTAACACCACGGTAGCAAAAGCTGAGGCAATACGTCAGCCTTTGTTTAACTTTTTTGTTGTGTTAAATTCCAGTCATAAGCATTTAATATATTTTCATCTGTGCTAAATATGAACCAGGTGCATTTAATGTATTTACACTCAACTCTACTTCACGCCTCCTGTCCAACCATTCCACTTGCTCTACATCCCTACATTCACATCATAAGTTTAAAGAACGAACACCATCTTAGACGTCGCCAAAGAATTCTGTCCTGAGGTCGAATCCCATGGGAACCAAGAAATCCCCCTCCCCGTAATTTTTTGTTCACCCTATATTGACAACCGACAATATAACCTCAAACATTAGGTTGGGAGGCTTCTCTAATCTAACACCCATGCCTCTATTTTAACACCTAGCCACATGATATTTATTAAAAAAAAAGATAGAAACAAAAATTGAAAAGTAAAATTGGCTATTAAAAATATCTTATAAAAATAAATCTCTATGATTCACACCCTTTGCGATATTAATGTTGGTTTTGTTTTGTTTTGTTTTGTTTTGTTTTGTCAATAAATGTGTACTTATCTATTTTTAGATACATACACATTTATTGTCAACTTTGGTTCCTCGATCTATTTTGTCACTGAAAATTATTGTACTTTTCTTTTCAAAACCTAACAAACTCTCCTTTCCTTATCAGTGAACTAGAACATAGCACATGGATAGATAGGTACTATTCATTGTAGATAGGCAGGGTTGTCGTGAGATGATGTGATATACTATGATCATGTACAGAAGCTAGGTAGACATTAGAATATGTACTTATAAAAGCTCTTCTGTCGAATCAACAGATTAAAATGCATTGAGACACGAATAAATAGAACCAAAGAAATTATTTAACAATAATTTAAATATAAAAATATTGATAGAGGAATAGATAGAATCATTGACAATTGATTTAGAAGTAGTTTAAATAAAGATATTGATGCACAAATAGGTAGAAGCGCCAACAAATTAACGGGATCACCATGAACATTTAAAAAAACATTATGGGGCAATATTTATAGATAGTGTGTCGTACATGGAGGACACTCAACGTTGATCACTTTCATTCATTGTGAGACCAGACCTCAATAAATGAAATGTTGGTACAAGACTCGTTTTTGGTTTCACTATTTAATATGGTTTCACTAAATAAAAGTGACATAATAACCAGTTTCAACAACTATTGATGTCACTGTATTGCTTTGCGCCCCATTTATGTTCCATAGTCGTCTGCAAGTAAAAAAAACCACCTATTATCCATAGTTATTTGGAAAAAAAATTGATTGCTTTGAATCAAACAAAACCCATAGGTGATCCAGGTGGATATTGGTGGCCACCCTCCTATTCCATTTGGACCCCCAATACTATCTCTCTCAGTTTTTCAGTTTCTTTAATTGTAGCACAATTTACTATATTTGGCAGTTTTTCGGGTCCTGAACTTCCAGAGCCATTTTGAGGCCCTAAACGATGTTTTTAGGGAAAACAGAGAAACCAAATATTCCAAAACAAGTGTGCTTGGTTTTTTCCAGCCTACTCTTTGAGATCTTCAAAACGAGGTATTATGATAGCAAAACGGAGATCATATGCCAAAGTTATGACCCTGGGAAATTGATGTACCAATTTACCCAAACAGGGCCCACATTTTTTGCGCTTCATGTCCTAGGGTAAGGTTTCTAGATGTTTAAGGTTTTCCATTGTTTCTCAATAATAAATAGGCCTTGGAGCCTCATTTTAACACAGTTTAGAGGCATGTAGCTGCCACACCTCTTCTTAGAGATAAGCTACCATCGCTCGAGCTAGTTTATTTCCATTCTGTTTGTAAGTATATTTTAGTATTCTAATATTAATGAAATGAAGTGTTATTTCTACTGCATTTTATTTATTTATGGTTATATCTGTAATTTTTTGCGTCCCTGTTTAAGTTTGAATCAATAGGTAATCTTTTTTTTTAAATCTTTCAAAATTTTCGACCATTTTATTTTTGCGGCTACTGCTCCTTTGTCTAAAATCCTTGATAGAAAAATATCTGCGAGATGCAGGTGTATCTCAGGCGAATTGGAGGAAACAAATTGGAAGGCATGATTGCGCATCTTGAAGGTATTCTTCAAAGACTAGCCATTTTACAACTAACATTTTGGGAAATTGTTTTTAAGACCAAGGACATACAAAACATTCTTAATCAATGAAATACCTCCATTTGGCATTCAGATAGGAATTTTAACTATCCCTTTTACTTCATGGGCTTGATTATCACCTAAGAAAATTGATTCTCCTTATCTGTCTTTGAGATTTACAAATAGCTTCTTATGAGGTGTCATGTGTCTGCTTGCACTAGTGTTAATTTTCCACTTTCTTTTGAGAAAGTATCTTGCATAGTGAATTATTTTATTATGGTTAAAGCACTTACTTGTTGAGAGGATTCTCCTAGATGGAGAAGACTCACCCCCATTGAATTGTTTTCGATAGATTTTTCCTCCTTCCCTTTTCGGTCACTTCTTTCTAGGTTTCTTTGAATTAGAGAACAATGCGACATCTTCTAAATCTTTATGATTCTTTGCTTTCTTGCACGTTTCCTTGGATAGCAAAATGCCATATAATTTCTCAAATAAGGCTATTGTTTCTCTACCCACAACACTGCATATAAGCATTTCATAATCACTAGAGAAACCATTTAAAGCAATAGGAACCATTTCATCGTTTGAAATTGTATTGCTTGTATAATGTAGCTAATCTTGGATCTCTTTGATCCTGTTAAGATAGGAAGAAACACTTTCTTCCTCGGCTATCCTGCAAGTCTTCAATTTGATTTTGAGGAACATCCTCCATGACATGCTTAGTGACTCAGACAAGGATTTCAACTTGTCCCATTGTTCTTTAGTTGTCTTGCAATTTTTTACATGCAAAACCAAATACAACCTTAGATTACTTGAGATAATTATTCAAGCCTTGATATCCCTATTTAGCCACTCACCTCACTCAGTGGGATCTTCTTCTAAATGTTTTGGTTTCAACCCATTAATGAAGGAATAAATATCTCATTCTATCAAGATGAGATCCATGAAATATTTCCAAGAAGATTAAATGGAGGTTCCTTCCAATTTCTCAGAATAGCTAAGTTCAAAGTTATTCATGTAAAAAAATGGAAAACAAGGTTAATGACAGAAGTCTAAGAATTTAAAGAACCCTTTAAACAGAAAGGTTTTCACAGTTTAACCTGAACAACAAAATTTAAATCTTTCATACAATTAGGAATAAAACAAGACTGGATTTTTTGGATAAAAGTTAAATATTTTATATGATTAAAATTAAAACAAGATTAAAAGGAGAAGCAACAAATTTAAGGTATTGCGTGGTGGCATGAAAACACACCATTTAATTTCATTGGCAAAAACGTTTTGTTCTGTTAAATCGGGCAAGTGAGTTTGTAACAACTTTGGTGAAAATTTCATGTAATAAAAGTTAATAAAGGAAAAATAATAACCACAGTTATGCCATACTTATTCCAAGATAAATCTTGGGCAAGACATCCTAGTGTGGGTGTTCATTTGGTTTATTATGGCTAAGGAAATTAGCAAAGGCATTGGAAAGGAAAAATGGCATTAATTGGCATTTTATTTATGAAAATAAACAAAATTAGAAGAAGAGGAAGGTGAAAGGTCACAGGTTTCATGTGAGGAGGAAAATGAAGGAAAATAATGAAAAATGAAGAAAATAGAGGACTCATTAATAAAAAGGCTTATGAGGATCAATTGGTACCTTTTGTCAGTTTAGTTTTGGAGCTCTCTCTCTATTCTCTCTCACTCTTGGACACTTAGAGTTTTCTTGGAGCACTTCAGCATTGGATCAAGAAAAGAAAAAAAGGAAAGAGGAAGCAAAGATCAAGCAAGGAAGAGCAGGATCTAGCAGCTACAACGAGATTATTTGCAGGTATCGATTTTCATGTGTGATTTCTTGGTAAAACCCATAAGCCCTGCTTGAAAAATATCATTTTATTTTATTTTTTCAATTTTAAAACATATATGTGGGTATAGTGTTATGGGACCCACGTATGTATGCGTTTTTGTGTTCCTGAGATGGGATACACGATAAAGCCTGAATGTGAACACCTCGATTGAGCCTAGGAATCCCTTGAATAGTGAATGGCGAGATACATGGTAAAGCTCAGTGGTGAGTACCCTTGATTGGGCCTAGGAATCCCAGGATGGGATACACGGTAAATCCCAAAGGGTGGAGACCTCATAGGCCTAGGAATCCCTTGACCGATAATGGCGGGATACATGGTAAAGCCGAGAGGTTGGGATGGACAAATCCCTCACGGTGTAGGTGGAGAGATCTGGTGGCATCCATGCTTGTTTTTGGCCTAATGATCTGGTGAGGATTGCGGTAAAGCCTGATATTGTATGTTTATTGTTTATGGCCTAGTGATCTGGTGGGGATTGCAGTAAATCCTAGTTCTATTGTTGAGGGTGAGGTGGTGTAGCCTCGAGAAGATCTGGTTGATTTTGGCTATAAGTCCCACATTCATTCTTGCAATATGGCACCAGGTTGATTGGTTGAAAGAAAGATTTGGTTTAGCCAATCTATGGTTGGGTGGTACGTGGAAGTCTCGAACCTGGTTGGCCTAATAATTCATAAAAAGAATTATTTCTCCTTTGTATTTTATGAGAAAGTGTATTGGTTCATATGAGGCATTTATGCTGAGGTATCCTTGTTATTTTTGTTGGTTATACGATGGTTATGAGCATGTTTTATGACAATGATGATGTATGGCTATCATAATGTTTTGATTTGCAAATGAATGTACAATGAATATATGACCTAATAGATGATAGTACAGCTAATTCAATAAGGTGTCAATGCTTCTTAGAGATTCTCAGATAAGTATGAGAATTCTAAGATCTTTTGTTATGACCTATAGAATACATATTTGTGACATGTTTGACGAAATGTCTATTATGGCTAGTAGGGGTCTAGCCAAGTGTTTGTTCGGGTATTTTCATTTGTATCATTGTTTCAAGGTTACTTTTCGTTCCTGAAAGTTTCATGGAGTTTTGGGCAGTGGCGTTATTCCTAGCACTGAAAAAGTGGCACAGAATTTGGGTCGTAGGCTCAGAACTAGTTGAAAAATACCCTAGTCGCTTGCATGCCCATGCTGTGAGAGCGATTGAAGGTCTCGAGTCACATGCATTCCCATGTCACGGGAGAGACTGAGGCTCTAGGATACTGAAGTGTCAAGTTGTTGCAAGGGTTGATCACCTGGAAGGGTTGGTTGGCTCCTGTAGGTTCTGTGGTATGTACAAAAGGTTAGATTGGTTGTGTTGTGTCAGTTCCACTTCCTTAACTGTACATGGGGAGTTGAATCAAATTATAGTAGCCTCTTGTCAAATGTTTTCCCCAGCAGACCATTTAACTTGGGTAAATGTGGGAGGAGGGTGTTATAGAGTGGTATCAAAGCATGGTTCACCCCTTGGACTGGATGGGCAGTGTGTGTTGGTCATGCATTCATGTTGGTTGCATATGTGTTACTTATACTTGTGGTCTATGTGCTTGTTTCATATGCATGGTGTTGGTCATGGTTGCAGTGATGTTGCCATGTGAAAGTGGATGGTGTGTTGTTGGATGTGTTTATCATGAGTATAGGTTGATTATGCACTGGTTATGCATGTTAGTGTTTGTATGTATCATGTATGCATGCATGTCATCCATATGTTGATTATGCATACATTTATATGGGTGTAGTTTTCATGAATGAGGTCATGATGTGTGGTTGATATGGTCATGCATTAATGACTGGACTATGGTTAAGATGATATCTATATGTTTTTATGATTATGTTTATACATGTATTGTGCTAATCTGGTTGATCTTGCAAATGAGATATCCTCCCCGAACTATATAGAGGTATGTTGATTATGTTTATATTTTGGTTTAACTAACATGGTATGCTTTGCAGGAAGAAAACAACAAAGATGACTAGCAAGATGGTAGACTACAGTTCTCAAGACTCTCCCTATGGATCAAATGAGAAGTGTGGTGTTGGGTGCTCTTCTAACTTTGCAGACACATTGAGGAGTTTGAAGGAAGAAATAAGGAGTTATAAAGCATATAGTAATAAAATCATGCATACACAGGAGAAACATGAAGAAGTCAATGTAGTAATCCTTTAGATTTTGTCAGACTTGCAAAGAAAGGGACCACTTAAGATTAGCCATGGATAGGATAATAGGATTGATGGGGCATATGGAAGTAGATCTCATGGTGGGAAAATGTCAGATAGGGATGACACAGTTAGAGATGGCAGGTTCTTGGATAATCCGGATCAGAGAGGTGATGGAAACAAGTACTATGCTACTTCTGGTTTCGACAGGCACTATGATTGTCATCATTATCATCCTTACAGGAGGAGTGATAGGGGATATTTTCTGGATGAGTTTAAGAAAGCTAAGCCACCTACCTTTTATGGAGATTTGAAGAATCCAAAGGATACAAAGGTCTAGTTAGTTGGGATGAAGAAGTTCTTTGAGTTGCATAATTACACAGATAATATGAAGCCCAGAGTAGCTATCTTCAGCCTGGAAGGTAAAGTAGGCATATGGTGGGAAGATGTGAAGTGAGTCAGAGACATCATGATAAAAGAGTCGAGTTGGCATGAATTCAAGAGACTCTTTAGGAAGAAGTACTTGTTAGAGAGGTACTATGAAAACAAAGCCAAGGAATTCTATGAGCTAAAAATGGGATTGATGACAGATGAGGAGTATAAGACTAAGTTCCTAGAGCTATTGAGGTATGCACCATATATTAAAGATGAAAAGACTAAAGTTTAGATATTTGTCAATAGATTTCCATTAGCATTTAAGGATCAGATTGTGTATGATGAGCCTCGATCATTGGAGAAAGTTATTGGGAAATTGAAGCACTAGTATGAGCAGTCAAAACATAAGACAAAATATCAACAAGGTTCGAAAGGGAAAGAAAAATCTAAAGGTAATTGTGATATGAGATGGAGAAAATTATTAATGCTATGGTAATTCCCCATTCAGAATAAAACCCAAGATGCTTATCATTTGCTTATCAAGTGCTCAAGGATTCATCATTTTCTCTTAATTAACTAACTCCCATGAGAGTTTCTTATATAAATATTATAAACAATTTAACATAAAACATATGCTGAACAATAGAAAAATAATAGCAAAAAACATCAAAATTACAACAAACAACACATATATTTGATGAGGAGTTCACCTCTCCTAGCCTACGTCTCCTTGGTCCAGCTTCCAATGCTTGGGCCTCTTTATTATGCTCAAAATTACAACAAAAGCGTGTTTACAATGCTCAAATGCCTCTGAAACCTGTCTCAATGAGTTTAGAATAGCCAAAAATGCTATAATTGACTATTTTTGCACCTAATTTGAATAAGAACTAAATAATTTATGACCTCTCCCAATTCTCCCACTATTTCTTCCACAATTTTCTCCAAATCCGGCAGGAACCCCCATTTCTGCTCCAAAATCCGCTAACCAGGTGAATATTTTGCCGCGTCGCGGGCCATCACCTGTTGGAAGTATTGCAAATCATAATTGGCAAGTGTTGTGGGCTTATGGTCTGTGAATAGAAATGGGTGATTTGTGATTGCGATATCACGGACCCGATAGGATATTAAATCACAATTTATAGTGGCATTGCATATGGGGACTTTATCGCATGTTGCAATTCGGCGGATAATCGGGGTTTTATACATATGGGGGACCTGTCCACTGATTGTGATTTGTGATAGCGATTGATCGCATCATAACCCAAACCTCGCTAGGGGTGATTTTGTCGTGCTTCACTCCCTTCGCCAATTGTGATTGCGATTTGTGATTGCCTTATTGCATCGCAACCCTGGTTGTTCTGAGGTCGATTTGAAAACCCTTTCCACTTGTGACTGCAATTTGTGAAATGTGGGTGCCAATGGCATCCCGCTACTTGGCACCTCATTCACTGAAGGTCTTTGCCATGTCATCCAATCCTCCCATGTAGACAAGTCAAACTTTAACTTTGACTTGCTCTAACTTTTGCATACGAGCTCGGATTTGAGTGCCATTCACACTGTTGGAATCAAAATGACAAGCTCTTTGATATGAAGCTGAGTTTAACATAATTTTGACACTTTGATTTTTTAGCATAAACTTGAGCACTTGATCACTCCTCCCTACTGGAAACCTTTTGGACCCCAAAAGATTATATTCAGTTATTGAACAAATGAGGGCACTGTTCCCTCACCTTCCCCTCTTCAATGCATTTGGACTTTGATGGATTTGTACCTTTGAGACCCACTCGAAGATAATCAACATTTCCCCTTTTTGTTGTCCTTATTCTTCTGTCAAGCATAATGTCTTGCTAAAGAACATTAAGGAATTCTGAAGAAAATTCTTCAATTGATGGAATTTGTACACTTTCTCCTTGATCTTCAATCAAAGGAGGCTCATACAATCTCAAATTTTCAACATTAATAACGGAATAAATTTGCATATATGAAGACAAATCAAGCTTAAAAGCATTATTACCAATCTTTTCTAGAATTTTAAATGGACCATAACGGATTGGTTTGATCTTTTTACCTTCGCCTTGAAGCCTTTCCTTGCTAATGTAAATCCAAACACCATCACCTACTTGAAACTGATGTTCCACACGATGCTTATCATGCCTTGCCTTATACTTCCCTTGACTCTTTTCTAGTTGTTCTTGAACTGTTTGGTGAATCAACTAAATTTGCTCAATGAATTTCTTTGCTCTATCTATGTAGCTATGTCCATATACAACTACATCTTTCTCAAAGATGAATTCCAAAGGCGATTTAGGCAAATAACCAAGACATGCCTCAAAAGGTGAAGTTAGAGTAGAAGAGTGTACTGCTCAATTGTAAGCATGCTGAATATAATGCAACTGTTCATCCCACAACTTAGTATGTTTGTTGCAATATCCTCTTAGCAAATGAATAACTATCTTGTTAGCCACTTTAGTTTGACCATCTGTTTGTGGATGGAAGGTTGTACTTTTCTTCAACTTGGTGCCCATCAAGTTCCATAAATTTGACCAAAAATTCCCAACAAATCAGGCATCATGATCACCTACAGTAGAAGTAGGTAATCCAAAATGAACCCATACATTTTGAAAGAAAAGTTGAGTTGTTTGTTCAACTGTAATTTGTTTTTTACAAGGAATTAATATGCACATCTTTTTGAACCTATGCAAAACTACGTACAAATAATCATGACCTTTTCTTGATAAAGGAAGACCTCCTACAAAATCCATAGAAACACTTTCCCATGGACGTGACGGCACTGGAAGTGGTGTGTACAATCCTAGTTTCCTATTACTAGGCTTACTGACTGCACACAATGAACAACCTATGATAAAACGTGACACACTTTCAAGCATACGAAGCTAGTAAAAATACCTCGAATATTTGCCACTATTTTACTTACACTAAAATATCCAACAATAATAGAACTGTGCGCTTCTCTTGTGGCATTTACTCTCTCTCTCTGTGGAACAAAAAGTTTTCCCAAATGATACAACAGATTATCATGTACATGGTAGTCTAATTCCTCAACTCAGTAGCCTTGACTCAAGTTTGAATATACTTCTTGAAATTTAGCATCATGTGCGTATTGTTCAATATAACTTTCAGGAAAAATAGAATGATTCTTGAGTAAAATGGCTACATTAACAACCAGTCTAGAAAGAATATCAACAACTCTGTTATAAATTCCTTTCTTGTACCTGATTACCAAGTGGAATTTCTATAAGAATCCCATCCAACGAAAGTTCCTTGATTTCTGTGATTTTGTTTGAGATTGCAGATATTGCAAAGGTTGATGATTGGTGTGAACAATGGTTTCTTTTCCCATTAAGTAATGCTTCAATTTCTTCACACTTTGCACCAATGCGTAAAGCTCTTTATCATATGTAGGATAGTTAATAACAACACCATTAAAAATATCATAATGAAATGAAATGGGCTTATCATGCTGTAAAAGAACTACACCTGTCATGCCCCTACACTAGTGGTACTCTTCCAACCGCACTATAGCGAGGTGCGGCACTACCAACTGTTTCCTTTTCACCAATACTTACGATTGTAGACTACGCCTAACATTCCATACTTAGTTTATTTTTTGTTACCAAGTATTATCTTTGTCCTTTCTACAGTGAAAGACCATAACATTCACATAAACAACATTATACAATAGAAATGCACAACAGTATAAAGGGAGGGGCAACTCCCTGCAATACGAGTCTGCCCAAATCAATATATATAACCTTCTTTTATAAGTACAAGTTAAATCTTGGGAAACCCCAAATTTACACTTAGCCAAATTTCCAACTTCGGCAAACTCGGTTGCCTAGCTCGTCGGTGCCTCTGCACGGTCACCGCACGACTCACCAACCCTTCGTTCACCTCGTCGCACATCTTCACCCGACTCACTCTCCGTTTGTCCAACAAGCGCCCAAATCGTGCTATCCTGCTCGACCTCCATTCGGTGGACCACACGCAGTCCCGCCTGCCCAACTCTCGTTCACGACCTTCGGTTCCAACCTTCATTTCGGCGTGCACGGCGCACCCTCACCCGGCCGCCCATCCGCACATCCACCCGTTCACCCAAACTCATTCACCCGAATGACTTCACCCGGGTTGTCACACGACTTCACCGGTTCGCCTGAACGACCTCACTCGGGTCGCCACACGACTTCACCTAGGTCGCCCGAATGCTTCACCCGTGTCGCCCGGTGACCTCACTTGGCTCGCCCGAATGACATCACCTGGTTCGCATGAACGAACTCGCTCGAGTTTCCTGCCCGACAACCTCGCCCGAGTTCTTCCTAAACGACCTCGCCCGAGTCCTGCCTGACGACCTCGCCCGAGTTTTTTGCACGAGTTTCCTGCACGAGTTTTTCACCCGAGTTTCTCACCCAAGATTCTCACCTGACCTTTCTACACGAGTTTTTTGCCCGAGTTCTGCCTGTCGTGCGGGCTCATCCATGCACTACAGAACTCCTCAACCGAACACGTGATGATCAAATGATGGTCGTTTGCCTCCAAACGCCCTCCAATATATACGGGCAGGTGACGGGTTATGTCACCTGGCCGACCCACGCCCAACGTCCACGCTGACTCGCTCAACATGTTGCCTTTGCCCGAGTGGAGGGTCGACCTGCCTAACTCGTGGGACTGCCCTCTCAACTTGCCCAACATCGTATAAACTCGTCTCAAAGATACTTCGCACACATTCTTTCATGTCTCCTTCGCACGATGGAGTCGTTCTGCCTGTCGCACAGACCGCAGGTCCTTACATCCTCCCCCACCTAAAATCATTGTTGTCCTCAACAATATCTCATCCCGGCAACCACCTGTCACCAAGATATCCATACCAAGGCATATACTCCATCGGTATGTCATATATCGGAAGATCATCTCAATCCATGATCATCAATCACCCTGTCACAATCTCCACATGCTGCTCCCCATCGTGGAAGGCTGGCCCCTCCATCACAAGCTACATGCTTCCTGCAACATATTGTGTCAACCTCATCATGTGTCGTCCTTGTGTGAACTGCTGCCATGATACTCCAACACAATGCTAACACATCTTTGTACATGCTGGCCCCCATGTCTGAACTAGTTGGGTAGCTAATCCAACTGTCACACTCAAACCATGAGAATGCACATCCTCATGCCATCATCAGCTGTTTCTCTGAAAATCCCGTCACATCCTCAAATCGATCAAGAATCCATCTCCATATAAGTGTAAGCCATGCTCAGGTCCATGAAGTGATCTCCATCTCATCTGCAACATGCTGTCCATGATGTTTGGTGTCAATGTGCTGCATGAAATCAGCCGCATCTATCCCAACATCATCATCCATATGTGTGCCTCCTCAATATGAAGAGACCATATTATTAAACTCCAAATCTCTCGATGTGCTACATCCAGGTCCATGAAGCTACCTCCATCACATCTGTAACGTGCCATCCCTCAAGTCTGCCATAGAAACAAGTATACACCTGTCTCATCTATCCATGTGCTGCCCATGATCATAGATCAATCAGCTCCCATGTGTCAAAGTGGTTAAGTCTCGGCTCAACCCATGCCCAAGTGTTCCCACCAAAGCATCATCATCGTCGTAACTCCATCACTTCAAAGTGTCTCATATCAATCCTCCTCATCAAGTCACTCTTTCAAGCCACACCCATACATGTACTTGAAAGTATGCATCCCATTCTACATCAAAGTATCTGACCTCGGCTCCTCAATGCATCAGATCCTCCAAGTCCACCATATATGAAGTCCCCAAAAGTCACAACAATCTCATGTCATCATGAGCTCTATGAGTCATCTCCAACCAACATCTTAGCAAGCATGCAAGTCTCGGCCCAAAGGTCTCTACAAGATGCCTCAGCTCTCCATGTAGTAGGAATGCTCCATAGTCTTCTCACAACTCCATCCAAGTCCATGGCCTTGTTGTACAAGAGTGCACAACCTCTCCATCGGCTCATACATAAAACATCTCCATGTCACATCACCAAATCCACCTGCACAACATCCCTACCTTGGCACTCCTCATTGGATGCCCATAAGTGACATCTCTACAAGTTCTCCTGCACAATGTCCCTGCATAAGACTGCCATGTTCCATGTCTCCAACCTGATGTCCATGACTAAGTTGCCCATGTAGTCCAACCAAGTAGACCCATCACAAAAATCAATCATCCTCATCCAAGTCGGAAATCTTTGGTCTAGTGAACTCGATCACCTAACCATATCATCATCACATGAGTCTCTCCATCATAGCTCCCCCACTAAAGGTTCCACCAAGACTACCTCTTGGTCTCAGCCATGAGAAGTCTACCCAAGCATCATGATACCTCAAGTGTGTGCCCTCCTCCAATCTGCCCATGAGTCATGACGGGCACTTAGCCAATTCTCCATGTGGCTAAAGCATGACCCAATCCTCCGCAATGATCATCATGTTCCTCCCTTGTCACGGGCCTTTGTACCTTCTACCATAAGGTCACAAACAACCCCAACAAGTCCTGCAACAGTCAAAAATCCTTACTTCTCCATACAAGGTCTCATCATAGACATCCATGGTAAGATGCTCCCTTGCATCGGCAAACTGACTTTGCTTTTCCCTACATACGGTCCATCTACCAAAAGCTCAAATGAAACAAAGTATCAATAGTACTTACATCATCATGAGGCTCCTCCATGTGAGTATCCTCATCCATCCATGTCTGCAAACTGCACGATCCTGGTCCAACTTGATTAATCTCAAGTTCATCCTCCATCGTTGTCACATCTGCAACATCTTCAATCTTCATAGCTTCCTCTTCCTTGTTAGCACAATTTGCAACTTCATCCTGCTCCATTGTCCAACCAAGTTGAAGAAGTTCGTCTTCAACATTCTTTTCCAATACTTCAAGTTTATCTTGAATCCGGGGGTTCTATTTTTTCATTCGATTCAACCTGTATAAGGTAAGTAAGAGCTTCCCTTCACATTCTTCCAAACCTGCCATGTCTTGTCGTTCAGCTTGGCCCAAGCACAAAGCTTCTCCTCTGCTAAACCTGTTTCACCATTCACCTGAATCACCCTGATATTCCACCTGTCACTTGCAAAACTTGAGCTCCCTGCCAAGTCTTCGGTCTTCGTAGAATCAGCTCCTTGATTCAGTTCACCAAGTTTCCTGCAAAACTTGGACAAGCTCTGATACCACCTATCACGATAGTGCAGTGGGATCAACACTTCATCGTCAACCCGATCAGCTTCCTGATCATCAACTCTGATACCACTTGCCACGAAGTGCAGGTGTGTATCAGCTTCAATGCTTCAACACCAACACCAGCTCCCCAGCATTAGCTCTGATACCACCTGTCGCCCCTACACTGGCGGTACTCTTCCAACCGCACTATAGCGAGGTACGACACTACCAACCATTTTCTTTTCACCAATACTTATGATTGTAGACTACGCCTAACATTCCATACTTAGTTTATTTTTCGTTACCAAGTATTATCTTTGTCCTTTATACAGTGAAAGCCCATAACATTCACATAAACAACATTATACAATAGAAATGCACAACAGTATAAAGGGAGGGGCAACTCCCTGCAATATGAGTCTGCCTGAATCAATATATATAATCTTCTTTTATAAGTACAAGTTAAATCTTGGGAAACCCCAAATTTACACTTAGCCAAATTTCCAACTTCGGCAAACTTGGTTGCCTAGCTCGTCGGCGCCTTTGCACGGTCGCCGCACAACTCACCAACCCTTCGTTCACCTCGTCACACGTCTTCAATCAAATCACTCTCCATTTGTCCAACAAGCACCCAAATCGTGCTATCCTGCCCGACCTTTGTTCAATGGACCACACGTAGTCCCGCCTGCCCAAATCTCGTTCACAACCTTCGGTTCCAACCTTTGTTTCAGTGTGCACGGCGCGCCCTCACCCGGCTACCCATCCGCACGTCCACCCGTTCACCCAAACTCGTTCACTCGAATGACTTCACCCGGGTCATCACACGACTTCACCCGGTTTGCCCGAATGACCTCACCCGGGTCGCCACACGACTTCACCTAGGTCGCTCGAACGACTTCACCCGGGTCGCTCGACGACCTCACCCGGCTTGCCCGAACGACCTCACTCGGTTCGCCCGAATGACCTCGCCTGAGTTTCCTGCCTGACGACCTCGCCCGAGTTCTGCCTGAACGACCTCACCCGAGTCCTGCCCGACGACCTCGCCCGAGTTTTTTGCACGAGTTCCCTGCACGAGTTTTTCGCCTGAGTTTCTCACTCGAGTTTCTCATCCGACTTTTCTGCACGAGTTTTTCACCCGAGTTCTGCCCGTTGTACGGGCTCATCCACGCACTGTAGAACTCCTCAACCGAACTCGTGATGATCGAATGATGGTCGTTTGCCTCCAAACGCCCTCCAATATATATGGGCGGGTGGCGGGTTATGTCACCCAACTGACCCACGCCCAACGCCCAAGCCGACTCGTTCAACATGTTGCCTTCGCCCGAGTGGAGGGTCGGCCCGCCCAACTCGTGGGACTGCCCTCTCAACTCGCCCAACATCGTATAAACTCGTCTCCAAGACACTTCACACGCATTCGTTCATGTCTTTTTCGCACGGTGGAGTCGCCCTGCCCGTCGCACGGACCACAGGTCCTTAGAACACCCATGGCGTAGTCACTTACATCTGTTTGTATTTCAAATGGTTGTTGCAAATACAGTAATGCTAAAACTAGGGTTGAACTGATCTTTTGTTTTAAAGAATCGAATGTTTTTTTTGTTTGCCTCCCCACTGGAAGAAAACCTTCACGTTGGTCAAAGCATGTAGTGGAGCTGCTATGGAAGAGAAATTGGAAATGAACTTCCTCCAGTACTGCGCTGCTCCCATAAAACTCCTTACCTCTATGACTGATTTGGGTATTGACCAATTCACAATGAGCAAAACTTTAGAGGGGTCAATCTTCAGCTCACCTCCTCCAACTATGTGGCCTAAATACACTAAGGAAGTTTTCTCGAATTCACATTTAGACATCTTCATAAATAACTGTTCTTTTTTCAAGACATCCAACACTTTCCTCACATGCTTGACATGATCTTCTCGTGATTTGTTGAATATCAAAATATCATCTAAATAGACAATTACAAACTCGTCAAGAAAGGATCTTAAAACATCATTCATAACTCTCATAAATGTAGCTGGAGTGTTGCAAAGACCGAAAGGCATAACCAGCCACTCAAACAATCCCTATTTGGTTTTAAAAGCAGTCTTCCAAATATCCTCCTCAGATATTCTAACTTGATGATATCCACTTCTCAAGTCTAATTTAGTGAAATATTTTGCATTCTTCAAATGATCTAGCAAATCATCTATTCTGGGAAGTGGGTATCGATTCTTTATGGTAGTTTTATTCAAAGATCGATAATCTACACACATGGGCCATGTTCCATATTTCTTGGGTACCAAAACAATTGGTGAACCACATGGCAAAGTAGAGGGACAAATTACACGTTTATCTAACAATTCTTGGACTTGTTTCTTAATTTTTAAACTTTCCAGATTGACATTTGATACATATTGATATTTGGGAGAGGGCAGTCTTGCTGTAGCTGAATTTCGTGTTGAATTCCCCTTTTTGGTGGCAATCCCTTTGGTTCTTGAAACATATCTCCATATTGATTGACCACATCAACCAATTCGGCTTTTAGCTTCACGTCACAACCTGCAAAGGATTCACACTCTATGTCATTCTTCTGCTTGATCATAAGGAGCACGAGATTCTTTCTGGAATTGACCACTTCATTTTCCCTACACTTGCTAAAGACAGACTAAGCTTTCTATGACAGACTCTTACAATATACTCCCCTCCATATTTGAACAAATGATATTTGTTCTCAAATCTATGGAAAACGGTTTTCCGGTCATACAAATACGAGCTTCCCAACACAATTCTAGAAATATCCAGTGGCACTACATCTAATTCGACTTCATCAATGAAATTGGCAGTAATAGAAAGCCTGAAAACACATTTCCTTGTGACTTGAAGATTTGCATCCTTGGTTATCTAACCCAACGAATATGGTTTATGATGAGGCACAATTTCTAAATTCAACTTCTTGACCAAGTCTGTAGAAATTAAATTTTCTTGGGATCCACTGTTAAACAACGTATCAATCTTGGTGTGTTTGGAAATAACTATGATATGGAACAACTCAATTCTATTTTCTTCATTTGAAGCGTTGTTGGAGTTATTTGCTGCGTTGGTGCTTGCCACGACTTCCTCTTTGCTTGTTTTTGTCACGACTTTTCCTTTAGTGACTGTGGCTGCAATCTTTGTTTCATCACTTGAGTTGGAACCCAAGTCTTGTTTTACAATAGTGTTTTCCTTTTGTTTCCCTTTATTGTTAAATTTCATCAGTCTTAATTCAGGATGAAGCTTCCAGCAATGCGCTTCATCATGGCCCTCTTTGGAACAATTCTTGCACATGGGTTTCTTCCCTTCTTTATTAACAAAAGCATTCTTCTTCTACTTTCCTTTAGATTTCTTTCCTTTTTCATCACTCTCGAATGGCTTCTTCTTACCTTCTTCTTGTACATTTTTCCCTCTTGCTTCGAGGTGTGTAGCTTGAACATAGATCTCATCAAGATTCGTGGGATTAAACATAAGAATGATGTGTCGAAGATAGCTATGCAAACCTCCTATGTATTTCAGTGAAGCATCTTGTGACTGCAAGTCTACTCCTAGCATAAGAGCTCTTCTCCTAAGCTCCTTAACATAATCTTGCACATTTTGACCTTTTAATTGTCCAAAATTTTTCTGATTCATGATAGCTTTTTGCATATGAGATAAAGGGTAAAATTTTATTTTTATAGCATAAATGAAATTAGACCAAGTAATAGAGAACTTACCATGTTTTTTGATCTCGTCTTGAGTCCTTGCTTCCCACCAAATGAGTGTTGCACCCTCCATTCTCAATGAAGCTAACTGAATTTTGATATCATGCTCGTGAACGTTCTGAATTCTATAATACACCTCCAATTGACAAATCCAATTATCAAGCTTCTCTGCATTCACTTCACCATTATACACGGGCAACTCGAATTTAACATCTAGTTTAAGTAGAAGTGATTTGCTCATTTTGAAGAATGATGATGAGTATGTGTTGGAAAAATCACCACACCTCTATAGAATTCGTAATTTCCACCCCGGGGATCCTAGTTACTGGTTTGTAACGTTTACCAACACCTGCGGGTTTTGGTGTAATGGAAAACCTCCACATGGTATCAGAGCTTGGACCGAGGTTCGATTCCCCCGAGTTGCGTTTGAGGGGGGGTGTTGGAAAAATCACCACACCTCTATATAATCCGTAATTTTCACCCTGGGGATCCTAGTTACTGGTTTGTAACGTTTACTAACACCAGCGGGTTTTGGTGTAACGGAAAACCTCCACAGTATGAGTAAGGGTTGTATTAGTGGAAGAGTGTGAATATACTTGTGAAGAAGAAGATGAAGAAGATGGTGGAGAGGGTGGAGGTTTGTCTCCATTCCCATTACCTCCTCCTGAAGAGCCTTCTCCTTTGGGAGGTTTGGAACTTTCTCCTTGCAAACTACTGTTCCTCTCTTCATAGAGGACCTTCACCATCTTTGTCATATCAAAGAAATCCTTTTTGAAGGTCTTCTCATCTTCTATCATGTTTGTAGGTTCTCCTTCGTGAGACATAATCTCTAGAGTCTCAACTGCAACTTGAGGTTGAACTGGTGCTGGAGATTGTGGCAACCTTGCTTTTCTTCCCCTTGACCTCTTTTGACTTTTAACCTTGTTATCATGGCACAAACTTGCAAACAATTAAATCCTTTGCACAAGAAAATCTAGTAAGCAAAAACTAGAGCTCTAATACCAACTTGATCTGAAATGGAGCAAATTAGTAATGCTGTGCTAATTCCCCATTTAGAATAAAACCCAAGATGCTTATCATTTTCTTATCAAGTGCTTAAGGATTCATCATTTTTTCTTAATTAATTGATTCCCATGAGAGTTTCTTATGTACATATTATAAACAATTTAACATAAAACATATGCTAAACATCAGCAAAATAACAACAAAGAACATCAAAATACAACACACAACACAAAGATTTGATGAGGAGTTCACCCCTCCTAGGCTACGTCTCCTTGGTCCAGCTTTCAATGCTTGGGCCTCTCTATTATGCTCAAAATTACAACAAAAGTGTGTTTACAATACTCAAATGCCTCTAAAACTGTCTCAATGAGTTCATAATAGTCAAAACTGTTAGTATTTACTCTTTTTGACCTAATTTGAACAAGAACTAAAGAATTTATGACCTCTCCTAGTTCTCCCACTATTCGTTCCACAAATTGCTCCAAAATCGGTAGAAACCCCCATTTCTGCTCCAAAATCCGCTAACCGGGCGAATATTTCGCCACGCCACATGCCATAACTTGTCGAATGTATGACAAATTGCAATCGTCAAGTTCTGCGGGCTTATGGTCTATGAATATAAACAGACGATTTTCGATTGCGATATCACGGACCCAATGAGATATTAAATCACAATTTATAGTGGCATCGCATTCAGGGACTTTATCACATTTCACAATTCAGCGGATAGCCGGGGTCTTATACATATGGGGGACCTATCCACTAATTTCGATTTGCGATAGTGATTGATCACATCTCAACCCAAACCTCGTTGGGGGCCAATTTTTTCGTACTTCACTCCCTTCGCTGATTGCGATTGCCTTATCGCATGACAACTCTGGTTGTTCTGGGGCCGATTTGAAACACCTTTCCGCCTGTGACTGCGATCTATGAAATGTAGGGGCCAATTTCGGCCTACAACTTGGTGCCTCCTCATTCACTGAAGGGATTTGCCATGTCATCTAATCTTGCCATGTAGACAAGTCAAACTTGAACTTTGACTTCCTCTAACTTCTGCATATGAGCTCGGATTTGAGTGTAGTTCACACTGTTGGAATCAGAATGACGAGATCTTCGATCTGAAGCCGAGTTTAACAAAATTCTAACACTTCGCTTTTGAGCATAAACTTGAGCACCTGATCAAAATAGCAACCAAAAATAACAAGGCATCAGAATGCAGAAGAGAAAGAGAATGTTGCACCCTACAAGAAGTTCAATGTAGCTAGACAGGGACATGGGTCACAACAACAGAATATTGGTGATGGTATCAGATGGTTGGAGTGTTGGATATGTGGTAAAGAGCATCTCAAGAGAGATTTTCCCCAGTATCAGGGTGGTATGCCTCATATTTACAATGCACAGGAGGCACAAAATGTTGGAGAGGTCAGGTAGATCATTCCTCGTATCTATGCAGCGTTGGATAACAGGCAGGTAGATCACCATGCATTTATCATTGAGATGGATGGTAAGCTTTGTGATCAAGTTATTTATATTTTTATTAACCCTGGATATAATTATAGTTATATTAGTCCTGACTTGGTGGATAAGTGTGGTTTGAATAAAGAAGTGCATGCAAAATCTTGGTTAGTACGGTTAGCTATAGTTACAAATAAGAGAGTTCATCGTTGAGTAAGACCTTGTGCATTTGAACTGAATGTTATGCCTACATCAACACATTTGAATGTATTCTCATTGGGATCATATATTATGCTTTTGGGTATGGATTGGATATATCTTCATAGGACCAAGGTGGATTGTTATGACAAAGCCATTGAATGCTTGGATGAAAATGGAGAGCAAAGAATCTTACAGGGTAAGAAGAAGGCAACATTAGTTAGGATGATGATAACTACGCAGGCAAAGCGTGGTCACAAAAAAATGTGTGTATTATTTGCATTACATATCTATAATGAAAAAGGTAAGGAGGATGAGGACGCAGAGGTATTGAGTAGGTACCCAGTTTTACAGTAGTTTCAAGATATGTTTCTAGCAAAGATTTTAGAGTTGCTGCCTCACAGAGAAGTGGAATTTTCTATTGAGTTGGTACTAGGGGCAAAACGAACATCAAAGGCACCTTACAAGATAAGCACTCCAGAGTTAGTAGAGTTGAAGTTGCAGTTGAAGGAAATGGTTGAAAAGGGATACATTTGGCCAAGTATATCGCCTTGGGGTGCATCGATATTGTTTGTGAAGAAGAAGGATGGTACTCTTAGGTTATGCATTAATTACAGAGAGTTGAATAAGGTGCCCATCAAGAACAATTATATGTTTCCCATGATTGATGAATTGTTTGTTCAGTTAAAGGGAGAAGAAATATTCTCAAAGATTGTTCTGAGATCCATATATCATCAGGTACGCATTAATAAGAGGACATCTACAAAACATCTTTTCGAACCAGGTATAGGCATTATGAGTTTGTTGTAGTTCCATTTGGTTTGACTAATTCTCTAGCTATGTTTATGTGTTTGATGAATAGTGTGTTGCATCCTTATCTGGACAAGTTTTTTATTGCGTTCATTTATGACATCTTAATATATTTTAAGAATGAGGAAGAGCATGTCAAGAATTTAGCTGTAGTATTGAGATTGTTGAGAGAGCATCAATATATGCTAAGCTCAGTAAATGCAATTTCTTTTAGACATAGGTGCATTACTTGGGACATGTTGTTTCCAAGGAAGGCATAACAATGGATCCAGAGAAGATAAGGGCTATCATGGAGTGGGCAGCTCCTAGAAATGTGGAAGAGGTAAGATCATTTATGGGGTTAGCAGGTTATTATAGGAGGTTCATTAGGAACTTCTCCCAGATTGCATATCCTATTACGTCACTATAGAGGAAAGGTAAGAAATTTGAATGGATAGAGGAATGTGCAACAAGTTTTGAGCAGTTAAAGTAGTTATTGACAAATGCTCTAGTGTTAAAGATAACAGATTTGAACAAAGAGTTTTTGGTATGTATAGATGCTTGCAAGAGAGGACTTGGTGCAGTCCTTATGCAAGAGGGATAGGTAGTGTGCTATGAATCACATAAAATGAATGAACATGAGCAAAACTATCTGATCTGACTCATGATCTTGAGTTAGGAATGCTCATTCATGCATTGAAGATGTGGATACACTATCTTCTTGGTAGGATGTTTGTATTGATAAGTGATCATAGTGAGTTGAGGTACCTATTTGATCAACCAAATCTAAACGCTAGGAAAGATAGATGGTTGGCCACAATTAGTGAGTTTGAATTTGAGATCAGGTACATCAAGGGTAAAGAGAACAAGGTTGCAGGTGCTCTTAGCAGGTGGGTACAAGTAAATCAAATTGCAACTATGAGTTCTTATGGGACATATCTACAAGATCGGATCTTAAAGGTAGGTCAGCAGGATAATTGGTACATGGAGCTTAGGCATAGGTTGTAATAGCCCTGGTGTAAATTCCATGTAATAAAGTTAAAAACAATAACCACGGATGAATGAGACACTTATTCCAAGCTAAATTTTGGGCAAGACATCCTAGGGGGGTGTTCATTTGGTTGTTTATGGCTAAGGAAATTGACAAAGGCAATGGCTAACACATTAAAAGGCATTTTGGCATATTTATTTATGAAAATAATGGAAATTAGGAGAAAAAGGAGGTGAAAGGTCACAGGTTGGATGTGAGGAGGAAAATGAAGGAAAATAATGGCAAATGAATAAAATAGAGACCTCATTCATAAAAAGGCTTTGAGAATTAGTTGGTAACCTTTTGTTAGTTTAGCTTTGGAGCTCTCTCATTATTCTCTCTCTCTCTCTCATACTCTTGGACACTTAGAGTTTTCTTGGAGTACTTTGGCATTAGAGCAAGAAAGTCAAAGAAGGCAAGAGGAAGCAAAGATCAAGCAGGGAAAGGCAGGATCAAGCAACTACAACAGGCTTCATTGCAGGTATAAAATTGCATGTGTATTTTCCTTGATATATTTGGCATGCATGGGGTTGCATGTGTTTCTTTTCTACCATGGCATGGGTTTTGCTAGGTGTGATAGTATTTTCAGCTATCCTTGCTATTTATTTATAGATTTGATGAGATGGGTTCTCTCATGAAGTTTGTGTGGGATGGACAGATTGGATTAAGAGATGAGTGGGGTGGATATCTGAATTGAAAAACACATGGTGGTAGTGGTCCCTGAATTGGACTAAGGATGCACGAAGCCACTAGCCTAGCAACCCTTGAACCAGACTGTGAGTTGTAGTAAAGCCAGATTGTGTGCCTCGATGGGCCTAGAAATCCTTGCTGATGAATGGTGAGATATATGGTGATATGATTTAGAATATTAGTTTGTAGTGCTAAGATATTCCTAAGATTATCAACAAAATGCTTTCATTGTGCCTAAGGATTCATGAATTTTTGCAAGTGAAATGAAGACTTTTTATGTTAATTTTTTGAGCATTTTAACATAAATCTGAAGCTGAACAATAGCATAAACATATACAAAACATCATCAAAAACACATTACAACAAGCACATGATAAAGGAGTTCACCCCTCCTGGGCTATGTCTCCTTGGTCTAGCTTCCAATGGCTTAGGCCTCTCTATTATGTTCAAAATTTTAAAAATATGTGTTTACAATGCTCAAATGCTTCTGAAACCTGCTCCAATCAGTTCATAATGTCCAAAAATGGCTATCTAACCTCTTTTTTTATCCAATTTGGTGAAAAAATGAAGAAGTTATGACTTCCCCTTGTTTTCCCATTATTCGCTCCATGAATTTCCCCATTTCCGGCATGATCCTACAAATTTGCCCAAAAAACCCACTAACTGGGCAAAAATTTCACCACACGACAGGCCATATTATGTCGGCCAACTGTCTTATCACAAATCGCAATCGGTGAGGAAACTAGCGGTCTTATGTTCTGTGATCGCAACGGGGCGATGTGCGATTGCGATCTGGCAGACCTGACAGAACAATTAACCGGAACATATAGTCGCATCACATCCAGGAACCTATTGCATTTCACAATCGACGGAGGACTGATGGGTAATATAAGGCGGGACTCTACTTTATATGAAGTGCGATTGCTAAGTGTGATCCATCGCATCACAACTTTGGCTGATCCATCGCATCGCAACTTTGGGGTTGATCCTTTAACACCTTTCCGCTTGTCTTTTGCGAAGTGCAATTACGATTTATCGCATTGCAACCCTCTGGGGTTGATTTTTAACATGATCCGCCTGTGACATGCGATTTGTGATAAGTGGGGGCTAATGGAGGCTTGCCACTTAGTGCCGACCTATTCCCTGAAGGGCCTTGTCATATCATCTTTTCTTGCCATATGTCCAAGTCAAACCTAAACTTTGACTTGCTCTAACTTCTTCATATGAACTTAGATTTGAGTGTCATTCACACCGGTTGAATCAGAATGACGAGATCTTCATTTTGAAGCTAAGTTTATCAAGATTCTTACACTTTGATTTTTGAACCTATTTTTGAGCACCTAATCACTCCCCATTGGAAGTATTTTGGACCCCAAAAGATCACTTTCAATTGACCAATAGGTGAGGGTATAGTTCCCTAACCTTTCCAATCTCGATCCACTAATCACTGAATTGGAACTTGTGATCTGCACGATGCTTGTCATGCCTGTTTGTGTACTTACCTTTAATCTTTTCAAGCTGTTCTTGCACTATTTGATGTACCATTTGGAGTCATTTAATGAACTCTTTGGCCTTGTCCATGTTACTATCAGTAGCAACATCCTTCTTACCAAGATGATACAATACATTATGATGCAAATGGTAAACAAATTCCCCCACTTGATTCCTTTGACTCAAGCTTGAATATACATCTTGAAAGTATGTATTTTTCTGAACATAACTTTCACGTAAAACAAAACGATGCTTGAGGAAAATAGTTATACAAACTATAGGTCTAGAAAGTACATCAACGAACTTGTTGCTTATACCTTTCTTATACCTTTTTGACTGAGTGGAATAGAAGAAAACCCAACCAATGGAGGTGCCTTTGTCGCTGCAACTTAAACACTTTATCATTGAAAATTTTTGAATGAAAAGAAATGGGCTTACCATATTGCAAGTAGATTGCGCCCATGGCATAGTCACATATAGCAACCTGAAACTTAAATGACTATCTCAAGTCTGGAAAAGAAAGTACTGGAGCTGTACTGATATTTTGTTTTAAAACATCAGATGCCTCTTATTGTTTGCCTCCCCATTGGAAGACCTTTTGCAAAACTGCCAACGAATGCAAATGAACTACAATAGAAGAAAAAAAAAACAAAATCTCTCCTCCAACATTGGGTTGTTCCCAAAAAAACTCATATCCAAATGACTATCTTGAGCATGCCTGCGAAAATTGCGAGCATATCAAAGGCATCTACGGCTTCACGGGGATGTATGATTCTTTCACTTGTGTCTGCAGGAATGGAGTCAATACCACCACAGGATGTTACAACATCAATCTTGGAGAGGTCTAACTTCAGCTTACCTTCTCCACGTCCCACGCAGACTGCCAAAAATCCCTTGGGAAACTAAACACGCTTGGAATAGCCAATTTCACGGCTCAAGTACATCAAAGAAGTTTTACCCAACATATACTTTGACATATTTAGAAAAAATGTTTTTGACATACGACATCAAGTAATTTTTTTTCACACATGACATGTTCATACTAAAATTTTCTGAAAATGAAAATGTCATCCAAATAGACTATCCTGTCTAGAAATGGCTTCAACACATATTTATTCATATGCGTAAAAGTAGTAGGAGCATGGCAAAGACCGAAAAGCATAACAAGCCATTCAAACAAACCCTGCCTAATTTTGAATGTCATCTTCCGTATATCTCCTTCAACAACTATACTTTGATGAAAACCACTTATAGAATCCCATTTAAGGAAATGCTTACCGTTCTTCTCGGGGCAAAAAACAAGAATTTCACCACATGGTAAAGGAGTAGGCCGAATGATCCTTTTATTCAACAATCCCTAGATTTTCTTCTTAATTTTTGGGCTTTCCATCACTGACATCTGTACATGCCAATGTTAGGAAGAGGACAATCTTGCTGCAACTGTATCTCATGTTGGATTTCCCTCTTTGTAATTAATCCCTTTAATTCCTGAAACATTTCATCAGATTGGTTAATAACATCAACTAAATCTTTTTTCAAGTTTGAATTACAACCATCAAACACTTCATAATCAATATCATTCTTGATCATGAGAAGCACAAGATTCTTGCCTGAATTCACCAATCGTTTCATCTGCCCTGCATTAACAAGCGAAAGATTTATTTTATTGTTGTGAGCTCTCACAAGATATTCTACTCCATTTTTGAATATTTGATTTTTGTTTTCATGTCGATGGAAAATAAATTTTCTTTCATAAAGGTACAGGCTGCCCAAAACGATGCCACAAATATTTAATGACACAACGTCAAGCTCCACTTCATCTATGAATTTTACAGTGATAGAGAATTTCAATTTACACTTCATCATAACCTGCAATTGTGCATTGTCACACACCCATCCAAGTGGATACAGTTTATGATGTGGAACAGTTTCCATATTTAAACTCTTGACAATGTTTTTTGAGATAATATTGGCTTGAGAGCCGCTATCAAACAACGTATCAATATTGTTATGTTGCGATATCACCCTTATGTGAAAAAAATCTATTCTCTTTTTATTTGTAGTTTCATTATGTGGGTTTGAAGAACTAGTGTTGGCAATGGATTCCTTTCCTTGAAACCCCATGGTTGTGATTTTTGTTTCATCGCCTAATTCAGATCCCAAATCCTCTTCTTAAGTGATTGCAACTATCTTTTCTTTTCCTTTGTTGTTGTTTCTTTTTGGTCTCATTTCGGGATGAAACTTCCAACAATGAGCTTCATCGTGACCCTCTCTGGAACAATGTTTGCATATTGTTTTCTCTCCTTCTTTTTTAATGGATGCATTTTTATTTCCCTTGAAACCCTTTTCTTTCTCTTTACCCTTAAACAGATTTTTACTACTTTCTTTTGGGGTGTTTTTCCCTCTTGCCTCAAGATGAGTGGCTTGCACACACACATCATCTAGATTACTGGGATTAAACATTAAGATAGTATGCCTAAGGTAACTGTGTAAACCCCATATGTACTTCAGCAAAGTGTCACGTGATTGCAAATCTACACCTAATATCAAAGGCCTTTTTCTGAATTCTTGGGTGTAATCTTGCACATTTTGACCTTTAAGCTATCTAAAGTTTTGCAAATTCATGATTCCTTTCTGCATATAAGCTAGAGGGTAGAATTTCCTTTTAATTGAAGCAATGAAATCATTCCAAGAAATAGAGACCTTACCGTGTTTTTTAATCTCCTCTTGGGTCTTTGATTCCCACCATACTAGTGCTGCACCCTCCATTCTCAAGGAAGCTCACTAGATCTTTATGTCATCCTCTTGAAGGTTTTGAATCTTGCAATAGACCTCCAACTGATGAATCCAATTATCAAAATTCTTTGCATTCACTTCACCATTATACATGGGCAACTCGAATTTAACTTCAAGTTTTAAAAATGGTGATTTACCAGTTCCTTTTGAAGAATGATGATGAGTATGAGTAAGGGTTGTGTTAGTGGAAGAGTGTGAAGATGGTTGTGAAGAAGAAGATGAAGAAGATGGTGGAGAGGGTGGAGGTTTGTCTCCATTCCCATTACCTCCTTTTCCATTACCTCCTCTTGAAGAGCCTTCTCCTTTGGGAGGTTTGGAACTTTCTCCTTGCAACCTGGTATTCCTCTCTTCATAGAGGACCTTCACCATCTCTGTCATATCAAAGAAAGCCTTTCTGAAGGTCTTCTCATCTTTTGTCATGTTTTTAGGTTCTCCTTCATGAGACATGATCTCTGGAGTCTCAACTGCAACTTGAGGCTAAACTAGTGTTGGAGATTGTGGCAACCTTTCTCTTCTTTTGCTTGACCCAACTTCAGGGCTTCCAACTAGCTCTCCTTCACCTCTTTTGAGTTTTAACCTTGTAAGCATGACATAAACTTGCAAACAATTAAATCCTTCTTTCACAAAGAAAAGCCTAGTGCTCTGATACCAAATTGATATGATTTAGAATATTAGTTTATAGTGCTAAGATCTTCCTCAGATTATTAACAAAATGCTTTCATTGTGCTTAAGGATTCATGAATTTTTGCAAGTGAAGCGAAGAGTTTTTATATTAATTTTATGAGAAATTTAACATAAATAAAAAATTGAACAACAACATAAACATATACAGAATATCATCAAAAACACATTACAACAAGCACATGATAAAGGAGTTCACCCCTCCTGGGCTATGTCTCCTTGGTCCAGCTTCCAATGGCTTGGGCCTCTCTATTAAGTTCAAAAGTGTAAAAATATGTGTTTACAATGCTCAAATGCTTATGAAACCTACTCCAATCAGTTCAGAATGTCCAAAAATGGCTATCTAGCCTCTTTTTTTTTTTTATCCAATTTGGTGAAAAACTGAAGAAGTTATGAATTCCCCTTGTTTTCCTATTATTCACTCCACAAATTGCCCCATTTCCGGCATGATTCTACAAACTAGCCCCAAAAACAAGCTAACTGGGCAAAAATTTCACCCTGCAGCAAGCCATATTCTATCGGTCGAATGCCTTATTGCAAATCACAATTGGGGAGGAAACAAGTGGTCTTATGGTTTGTGATCGCAGAGGGGCGATGTGCGACTGTGATCTGGTGGATCCGACAGAACAATTAACCAGAACATATAGTCGCATTGCATCCGGGACCTATCGTATTTCACAATCGACGGAGAACCGACAGGTAATATAATGCGGGACTCTACTTTCTGCGAAGTGCTATTGTGATCTGCGATCCATCACATCACAACTTCGGCTGATCCATCGCATCGCAACTCCGGGGTCAATCCCTTAACACCTTTCCACATGTGTTTTGCGAACTACAATTGTGATTTATCGCATCGCAACCCTGACTGTTTCGGAGTCGATTTTTAACATGATCCACCTGCGACATGCGATTTGCGATATGTGGGGGACAGTGGCACCCTGCCACTTGGCACCTACCTATTGGCTGAAGTGCCTTCTCACATCATCTTTTCCTATCGTCTGTCCAAGTCGAACCTAAAATTTGACTTGCTCTAACTTCTTTGTACGAGATCGGATTTGAGTGTCGTTCACACTATTGGAATCAGAATGACGATCTCTTCAATCTGAAGCTAAGTTTATCAAGATTCTAACACTTTGATTTTTGAACCTAATTTTGAGCACCTGATCATACGGTAAATCCAAGAGGTGGTGTTGACAGTGCTAGATTTGCCAACATTCATGGGATCACCCCAGTATGAAGTCCCAACTAGACCTCACACCGTTTTGTGTGGGAATCCCATCCTGTACGATGGCCCATGTTGGGTCCCTATAATACTAGTGATTACCCCATTACTATTGTAGTTGTACCCCTTATTAATATTGTTGTGCCCCTATTTTCCCCATATTGTTATTACTGTACCCCATAGAATCCCTCTATTGTTATTTTTGTGGCTTTATATTATTATTGTTAGGTCGGCTGGGTTATATTGTGACTCCTTAGACTCCTATATATAGAAAGGAGGTTTTGTCATTTGAATCATCCAAGAATTGTTCATTTATGTAATATAAAGGAGGTTGCCCCCTCAAAGAGGCTAAATTTTAAGGCGTTGATCTATCTTTTCTATCTTTTTCTTGAGCTGGTTTCATAACATTTGGTATCAGAGCTTTGGATTCTAGGGTTTTGGTGCTCCAAACAGGTCATTGTGGAATTTGTGCTATACCTTTTTTTTTGCGACGTTTAAAAAGCTAAAAAGAAAACCCATTTGAGAAGAAATCGTGCTGAACCTCGAGTCCGAATTTCAGAGCTTTTCGCGCTATATTTGCGGAGATATGATCTGAGGAAGTTGGTCTTTTTGCAGACTCCTGAATTACATTCCAAACAGGTGACCTGGGGAAAAACATCATAACTTTCTCTTTGAGCATTGGATTGAAATTTTGTAAGAAGGTACAGAAAGAGGACGGGCTTTAGTTTCTTGTATATATTTTTCAAAGCCAAAGGTCAAAACAGTGACTCGTGGAACGTCGTACAAGTTCGCTCTACTGAATTAGTCTATAATCAGGTCACTGTGGGAGATTTGGCATAAATCTTCATTGGAGAATCCAATTGGGGTCAGACTGGTGGAATTGGAAAGAGGACATAGAGGGCTACTGCAGGTCGCAATTTCAGAACTGGATGATCTGAAATTACAGAGATACATCAGAGGCAATATCGAGCTCCTACAAAAGTGAAAAAAACTGTGTAGATTTTTTTAAATTTTTGCTTAAGCTTGGTTTGAAAAATTATTTTGAAAGAATTCAAAGGGCATAGCAGAACATTAGTATTGGTAACTGATGCCTCGAGGAAAGAAAATGCAAACACCTAGTAAGAAATCTGAAAGCTCTAGCATGACTCATAAAGAAGAGGAAGAAATGCTGCATGATATATCAAAATTACAAGACTAAGTGCAACAAATTTCACTCTCACAAAAGCTAACAGAAGCTAAGATAAATGGCGTGGAATCTAAGATAAAGGGTGTGGAAGCCAAGATTGACGATTTGAAGATAGATTTGAAGGCATATTTGACAAATTTTCTACAAGAAATACTTACTAATGGTGAAAGGGGAGTAAAGGAAACTCATGATGAAAACAAAGGAAATGTTAATCATGATTTCATAGACTCTAATGTTGGATTGAAGACGCACCATATTCCAAAAATCGATATGAGGAAGTTTGATGGCAAGGATCCCACAACATGGATATTACAGATGGAGCAATTTTTCGATCTAAATAATGTGCAAAACACACAAAAGGTACGTATTGCAACTTTATATTTGGAACCAAATCAGTTTGTATGGTATCAATGGCTTTGCTCTCATAAACAATTTATCACTTGGGCAATTTTTACAGAAGAATTGATAGCACATTATGAGGATACAAAAAGCAACACTTTTTTAGCCAATTGATAAGTCTCAAACAAAAGGGTTCAATAATGGAGCACATTGAGGAGTTCCAAAAATTAAACGTAAGGGTAAAAAATATTCCAGAGCATAGGATTGATGTGTTCATAGGGTCTTTAAAGGATAATATCCAACATGATGTTCGCCTTTGGGAACCTGATTCATTAGAGAAGGCATTCAGGTTGGCAAGAAAAATGGAAAGCAGAATTATGGCAACCAGGAAGCATACCACTCACAACTACAAAGACGGAAGTGTTGTGGCCGCTATTCTTCCACAACCTATAAGGTTGACACCACAACAATTGGAAGAAAAAAGATCAAAAGGGCTTTGTTACAGTTGTGATAGCAAATACACTAAAGGTCATAAGTGTGCTGAGAAGAAATTATTCTACATAGATTGTGAAGAGGAAGAAGAAAAGGAGCAAGAAAGGTCAAAGGAAGAGGATATACTCTAGGAAAAAAGCCTAGATGAAGAACAAATGAATCCGACCATATCTTGTAATGCATTGGTGGGAATTACCACTCCTCAAACCATCAAGATAGAAGGACAAATCAAGAAGAAAAAGGTAATAGTGTTGATTGATTCAGGAAGTACCCACAATTTTATTCATCGTAAGGTAGCAAAAGAATTGAATTGCTTCTTATATCCAGCACCAGAGTGTCAAGTGATGGTTGCAAATGGAGGAACAATAAATTTCTCTGGAAAGTGCCATAATATCAAGCTATCCATGGGAGAATATGTATTGACTAGCCCAATGCTTTCCATTCCAATGGGAGGTGCTGATGTTGTATTAGGAGTCCAATGGCTACAATCCTGGGGTATAATAGCTTTTAATTTTCAATAACTTTTCATGAAATTTTCTGTGGAAGGAAAGGAAGTTGAATTAAGAGGTACTGCAGGGAAACCAGGAAAGATAATAAGCTCTAACGGTATGACAAAGCTTCTAAAAAAGGAACGAAAAGGTCTAATTGCACAATTATGTTTGCTATATGTTTCCACATTGGAATCATCTATTTCTCCATATCTCCAAAAAGTCTTGGACAATCATTCCAAGGTATTTGAGACTCCCAAAGGTCTCCACCTATTCATGAACATGATCATGCTATTCATCTGATTCCAGGAAGTGTTCCTCCAAACATTAGGCCGTACAGATATCCCTATGCCCAAAAGAGTGAAATTGAACGTATGGTTGCAGAAATGCTAGAGGTTGGTATAATTCAACCGAGTCAAAGTTCTTTCTCTACTCCAGTAGTATTGGTGCACAAGAAGGATGGATCATGGTGCATGTGTCCGGATTATAGGGAGCTCAACAAGCTCACTATTAAAGATAAGTTTCCCATTCCTGTCATTGATGAATTACTGGATGAATTGCATGGATCAATTTACTTCACCAAGTTGGATCTTCGTTCAGGATATCATCAAATCAGAATTAAGACTGAAGACATTCTGAAAACAACATTTAGAACTCATGAGGGTCATTATGAATTTTTGGTCATGCCTTTTGGCCTTACCAATGCACCCTCAACATTTCAAGGTTTGATGAATTCAATTTTCAAACCATTCCTTAGAAAATTTGTTTTAGTATTTTTTGATGATATACTAATCTACAGCAAGTCTTGGAAGGATCATGTTGAACATGTTGACAGGGTGCTACAACTATTGGAGGAGAAACAATTATATGCAAAAAGATCCAAATGTTTCTTTGGAGTACAAGAGGTGGAATATCTGGGTCATATTGTATCTCTTGAAGGAGTTAAGGTAGACCCTAGCAAAATTAAAGCCATTAAGGAATGGAAAATCCCCACATCCATAAAACATCTGCGAGGATTTCTCGGGTTAACAGGGTATTATTGCAAGTTTGTTAAGAATTATGGGAGAATAGCAGCACCTCTAACAACACTATTGAAGAAAGATGCATTTTCATGGACTCCAGAAGCAATAAAGGCCTTCGAACATCTTAAAGAGGCAATGTGCCAAGCACCTGTCTTAGCTACACCGGACTTCACAAAAACCTTTATTGTGGAATGTGATGCTTCGGGAAATGGAATTGGTGCTGTTTTAATGCAAGATGAAAGACCCATTGCTTTTGAAAGTCGTGCAATCAAGGGAAAGTTTTTACACAAAGTTATTTATGAGAAGGAACTGTTGGCAATACTCCATGCACTTAAGAAATGGCGACTCTACCTAATGGGAAGACACTTAAAGGTAAAAATGGATCATGATAGCCTTAAATATTTTTAAGAACAAAGATTATCCTCTAAATAGCAACAAAAGTGGGTCACAAAGATGTTGGGTTATGACTTTGAAATCATCTACAAAAAAGGGAAGCAAAATGTGGTGGCTGATGCACTCTCAAGAAAGGATGAGGATGTGGAAGCATTGTTGTGCGCTATTTCTATTATCTAACCAGATTGGATAAACGAAGCAAGGGAGGAATGGAAGAATGACGAAGAAATGTGGGCACTTATTCGAAAGTTACAACAAGATTCCAGTACGTCGGATACATTTAGCTGGCAAAATGATTCATTATGGTACAAAGATCGCTTATACCTCTGTAAGAATTCCCAGCTAAAACAAAAGATTCTTATGGAATTGAACACTTCTCCCTTAGGAGGGCACTCAGGATTCTTAAAAAATTACCATAGGGTTAAGAAGGATTTTTTTTGGGATGGCCTTGAATCAGATATTCAAAAGTTTGTGGCGGAATGTTTGGTTTGCCAACAAAATAAAGTTGAAACAATTAAGACACCAGGTCTATTACAACCTTTATCCATTTCAAGCCAACGTTGGGAGGAGGTTTCAATGGATTTTATCACAGGTTTACCCAAGTTTGAGGGGAAGAGTGTCATCATGGTGGTAGTTGACAGACTTACCAAGTATGCAGACTTTTGTGCATTATCACATCCATTTAAAGCCAGTACAGTTTCTACTGCATTTACGGAAACAATTCAAAAGCTACATGGAAACCCAAAGATTATTGTAAGTGACAGAGATCCCATTTTCACTGGAAATTTTTGGACAGAATTATTTTCTTGTCTTGGTACTCAGTTAGCTCATAGCTCAACTTATCATCCTCAATCTGATGGGAAAACTGAGATAGTAAACAAATGTTTGGAAGGATATCTTCGTTGCTTTGTATCTGATAAACAGACACAATGGGTCAAATGGTTGCCTCTGGCTGAATGGTGGTATAACACTTCCTTCCATACAACAACAAAAATGACCCCATTTATGGCACTTTATGGGTATCAGCCACCATCCATCATGTTAACGCTCGAATTTGCCCCAGGCTGAGGAAGGCAAAACTCAAGGCAACATCAAACCACGCTCAGCCTCGTAGCTAGCCCTACGAGGATAGTAGAGGGCTCTCTCCGGGTCTATCTCGGCAAAATAAGCAATAGAATGCGAGATGACTTCAAACTGGAACTGGATTTAGGCTAGTAAAGAGATATGAAATGAGGTTTTAAATAAATGTTTGGGTTTTCTGGGCTGCATGGGGCAAAGAACAGCTTGAACAGAGAAATATAATAAAAAACATAGACTATCTCCTGAGGCAAGATAGACAAGAAATTAAACATCAAATTTGAAATAATGTGGAGTGGGTGAAATGATTGAGAGGTTGACAAGGGCATAGAAGATGAATCCTTGTCAAACAGAAGAAAACATTTAATATGAACACTTCCTCAAGACAGAGCAAATAATTTGAATTCTGCCTTTCTCACTTAAAAGTATTCATTTAGAAACGATTATGAAATGAAATGGAAACACAACAGGCTACATATGAAACAAAGGATGAGACAAATGCTAAATTTCATACCACAAGAATCTCAGGGGTTAGAGCTGCATTTTTTATTTAAATCCTTGTCAAAACTGTACAATGAAACTCTGTATTTCTCCTCCACCAGCTCTCAGAACTCTCTCCCCTAACCTCTTACAAAATGATTTTTCATACATTAAATAAAACTATCCTAGGAGAAAACAGATCGACCCAAACCAAGGGCGTTGTTTCACCTGAAGTTACAAAAATAGAGATAGAGTCATTTCTTTATTCTAAAACAGAAGATCGTTACCCTTAAAATCCTCTGATGGCCAACAAACTGGAGCGCAAATCCACTTGGAGATTTAACTGAAGCCCTTAATAGGAGATCGAATCCTATTTCTTCTATTGTGGTTGATGTCTTCGTGGCGCTCAGTCTTTTACTTTTCACCTTTCATTGCCAAGTTACATTTGCCATTTGAATAAAACCGATTTTAATAAAAATAGCCTTTAAACTAAAATTCTGCCAATTCCAGCTCATGATGACAACTGTACTCAGAGAGGTTTGCATGGTTGCACTCAATGTTCAATTTAAATTTATTTGCAAGTCCATATTTCTGCAGGAACGACCCAATAGCCAGAAAGTCCTCGGAAATGATCAATTCGAAATTCATCGAAAAGGTCAAATGTCCGTTTCACTGCTTGTAGTTAACACCCAGATCCTATATGTGCAACAATAGCGTAAGAATCGCTGTCTTTAACGTGCTCTGAAAGGATAACCACTCAATGTATTTTAGTTGTCCTGGCTGTTCCTGTAAAAACAATAGTGCTAATTTGAAATCCCTGAGAAACTCCTTTCCAAGCCATAACAAAAAGGGGTATGTGTCGATATCCTTGTTGGCTTTGCATTTTCGAGGAAGAATATTTATACTCTGCGCGCTGACTTTCCTTTATTTTCTGACTTCAAAGGAATGTTGATCACAGAATCAAACCAAGTGACCGATCCTTGTATTGCAGGCCGAACTAAAGCATATGTATACAATCCAATAGACATCCCATCTGCTGCCATTAAAACAATCTTTCGAACAGTACACTTCTTGTACATCCCTTTCCTTAATTGGTTTTTCATATTTTGAAACTTTTTCAACTGCTACAGGAATAAATTGAGATATTTATTCCTTCTACAATTCAAGCATACCAGCATAGAAAATGGCAACATTGAATTTTTTGCCTGGCCTATTCAAAGGGAGAAGCTAAATGGATATACTTAACTCTTGTGCATCTTTGGCTCGCTGAACTATTGTCCTCCTCATGTCTGCTTTGGCACCACGATCAATATTTCCAAAAGGATCATCATTATTGGTAAATAACAGTATACGCTTATCAGCATTGTGAGTCGACCACTGGCTGAAGTCCTTTATCAATCGTGCTGTTGGACGGTCAAGTTCTTCTCTTTCAGGAACATTGAAAACATAAACACCCTCAGATTCCTATTTGCAAGCTAATCGTGGTTTTTTGACTCGAAATCGGACGCAAAGACAAAATTATTTAGTGCTGTCACTGTATGGGTAGCGCGCCTACCCAGTGCGTAGCGCACCTCTGTGTGCGTAGCGCCTGTGTTATTTAACACTGGCCGCGCGAGCCCAATGCGTAGCGCTCAGCTCAGTGCGTAGCGCACATTTCCAGCTCTGCTCCACAGTTTTGAAAACCACGATTTCGTCCTTGTAATGCGCCTTTGACCTCTGCTTTGAAATTTGGTGGAAATGACTTGCCTCCACGCTGTATATAGGTTGCAAAAATATCTCATAAAATTACATTTGATTTTAAATGTATTTAAATGTTTGGCACTTTGTCATTTTGTTCTTTGTCTTTTTATTATACTTTTGAGAACTGATGACACTTTGTTGTTTTTGCAGGAATCCGGCATTTGGCTTCGGAAAAGATCAGAGGCTTGCTCTAGATCTTCTTGTGATGAAACAAATACAATTATTACAAAAATGAAGTTTGACAATTTTTAGTTCCAAAACAGAGTTTTGGACTAAAAATGTCTTTAAATGCTTTTTTGAGAAAGAATATAAAATGAAAATCTTTGAAACCAACCTCATGACCTGCAGGCTTCTATTACATATATGCAAAGGACTGAAAACCCTAGACTCTAGGACTAAAGACTCTTCTTTAACGAAACCAATTATTTATGACGATGAACTTTGGTAATTTTTTAGGAATTTGGACTAACCCTGCAGGTACAAGCATGAGGAAACACAAGACAACCAGACCCCCTCGTCAGTCAATGGCATGCCCCTAGCGAAATGCAACGAAGTGGAACAAGCGAGACACCTAAAAATGATATGCAAAAGCGAAAAGATCTCTGACGGAGGGCTGTAAGGACCGACTCTAACATTGGCTCCAATGGGGATGGTGGCTCCTTGGAGATGCCAAGAACGGTAGATCTCTGGGAGGGCAGACCAGTGCTTTCATCCATTGGGCGATGGAATCATTATTTCAAAGAAACGACAAAGACTGATGACTCAATTTATTTGACTGGAACTTGATTGAAAACTCTCGACAAATGACTCAACTTGACTAAGACTTAAACTTACAACTTAAAACTTGATGGCAGCACATAACCGCCTGTGTTTCTTACAAAACAATATACCATCAAACTATATCATAATGCCAATGTAACCAAACCAGCAGATGCCTTGCTGACTGAGTTCCCTGATCAGATCTGCTGGTCAACAATACAAATTGATAATTGGGCATCCAAAAACATAGCTGACCATGATCTCCTTCATCACTGAACACCGCAATAAACACTATCACTGCTGGCTGCAACAAACTTGCTAGAGGATCTTGAAAAACATGAAGATTTGCCATTGCCACCTCCTGCTGAAAGAACAAGGTGTCTTTTGTTTCAAATTCTGATCTGCCTTCATCATATGCTTCGGTAAAAGTATGCTCATGGGCTTCAAAAAACTCTGAACAGGTAGATGAGCAGATCTCCTCTTGTAAAAACATTTCAACACATGAAACATATGAAGAATCTGAAAGGTAATCTTGTATGCTCTGATCTTCTGTAGTCTGAAAATATGGTAGGTCATCTTCATATGATATCACAACCAAATTATCAAGTTCCTTATTACATTCTTCAATATTATCATTTATATCGTCTGCCACAAATTCATTCAGAGAAAATTTTTCACTTACTTGAACGAAGATGTCATCTTGTTTAGCATCAATTGACTGGATTACCTCTTTATGAAGACTCTTTTCTGATGACAGACTGGCAGCACAACTGAGAACATTTGAATCCATACCTCTGTCTTCTACATTCCCGATGAACTCAACAGCAAAGTTCTCCTTGATGGGTTTCAGCACAAGGTATTCCTGGTCATCATAATCTGAATGTTGATCTGAAATAGCTGAGTGGACATTATCAGAATCTGCAATCTGCATGCTGTATTCTTCTGTGGGCAGATCTGAAATAGAACCCTCTCTTTCATCATCTTCCACCATATGACCATCTTCAGCCTGCTGATCTTGATTCTGCTGCAAAATTTCCTGAGCATCTTGATGGGTATCCTCTAGGTTCTCTTCATGTTGCTGAAATGGATTCTCATACAGAGCCTCCATGATTTCTCCATCCATCAAGTCATCACGCCCATAAAAATCCTCAAGATCTTCAATGAAATTATGTACATGGCTACAACAGTTCTGAACTAAAATCAAGGATGGATATGATTCTTTATACTTTTCAAAGAACATGGTATGAAAATCCCTTAAACAATAAATGGAAGCAGATGGCAAACCTTCATAACAAGATCGGGCTTCATCTTCTAGTGTACCCACAAACATTTTCATCAAACAGTCCTCAGGAAAATTGATCTTTAATCGGTGCACATGAATGTGAAATTTCACCAGATGAAGAGCAGCATCATTACCTTCCACATTTCTGAACACAGGCAAATTCTTTGACCAATCTACCTTGGGCATCTTATTCTGAAAACCTGGAATGTGATCTCGGCTCATGGGAGCATATCTTCTCGTGATTCAGTCCATCTTGAAAATCTCACAGCTACTGATCTCCCTGCAGTGAAGTCACCATGAAGCACAGGTTGCTGGATTCTTCAGTGAAAGCCAGGTGAATGATTTCAGCCTTGATATGTGTCTGACTGCTGTCCACCATCAACATCAGATCTGCAACTTGATCTCATGTACTAGGACAAGACAATCAACAAGTCGAATGTCACATCAACAGCAAACCATCTTCCCCAGTATGGTCGCCACTATGTTAACGCTCGAATTTGCCCCAGGCTGAGGAAGGCAAAACTCAAGGCAACATCAAACCACGCTCAGCCTTGTAGCTAGCCCTACGAGGATAGGAGAGGGCTCTCTTCGGGTCTATCTCGGCAAAATAAGCAATAGAATGCGAGATGACTTCAAACTGGAACTGATTTTAGGCTAGTAAAGAGATATGAAATGAGGTTTTAAATAAATGTTTGGGTTTTCTGGGCTACATGGGGCAAAGAACAACTTGAACAGAGAAATATAATAAAAAACATAGACTATCTCCTGAGGCAAGATAGGCAAGAAATTAAACATCAAATTTGAAATAATGTGGAGTGGGTGAAATGTTTGAGAGGTTGACAAGGGCATAGAAGATGAATCCTTGTCAAACAGAAGAAAACATTTAATATGAACACTTCCTCAAGACAGAGCAAATAATTTGAATTCTGCCTTTCTCACTTAAAAGTATTCATTTAGAAACAATTATGAAATGAAATGGAAACACAACAGGCTACATATGAAACAAAGGATGAGACAAATGCTAAATTTCATACCACAAGAATCTCAGGGGTCAGAGCTGCATTTTTTATTTAAATCCCTGTCAAAACTGTACAATGAAACTCTGTATTTCTCCTCCACCAGCTCTCAGAACTCTCTCCCCTAACCTCTTACAAAATGATTTTTCATACATTAAATAAAACTATCCTAGGAGAAAACAGATCGACCCAAAACAGGGGCGCTGTTTCACCTGAAGTTACAAAAATAGAGATAGAGTCATTTCTTTATTCTAAAACAGAAGATCGTTCCCCTTAAAATCCTCTGATGGCCAACAAACTGGAGCGCAGATCCACTTGGAGATTTAACTGAAGCCCTTAATAGGAGATCGAATCCTATTTCTTCTGTTGTGGTTGATGTCTTCGTGGCGTTCGGTCTTTTACTTTTCACCTTTCATTGCCAAGTTACATTTGCCATTTGAATAAAACCAATTTTAATAAAAATAGCCTTTAAACTAAAATTCTGCCAATTCCAGCTCATGATGACAACTGTATTCAGATAGGTTTGCATGGTTGCACTCAATGTTCAATTTAAATTTATTTGCAAGTCCATATTTCTGCAAGAACGACCCAATAGCTAGAAAGTCCTCGGAAATGATCAATTCGAAATTCATCGAAAATGTCAAATGTCCATTTCACCTGAAGTTACAAAAATAGAGATAGAAGGGGCGTTGTTTCACCTGAAGTTACAAAAATAGAGATAGAGTCATTTCTTTATTCTAAAACAGAAGATCGTTCCCCTTAAAATCCTCTGATGGCCAACAAACTGGAGCACAGATCCACTTGGAGATTTAACTGAAGCCCTTAATAGGAGATCGAATCCTATTTCTTCTGTTGTGGTTGATGTCTTCGTGGTGTTCGGTCTTTTACTTTTCACCTTTCATTGCCAAGTTACATTTTCCATTTGAATAAAACCAATTTTAATAAAAATAGCCTTTAAACTAAAATTCTGCCAATTCCAGCTCATGATGACAACTGTATTCAAATAGGTTTGCATGGTTGCACTCAATGTTCAATTTAAATTTATTTGCAAGTCCATATTTCTGCAAGAATGACCCAATAGCCAGAAAGTCCTCGGAAATGATCAATTCGAAATTCATCGAAAATGTCAAATGTCCATTTCACTGCTTGTAGTTAACACCCAGATCCTATATGTGAAACAATAGCGTAAGAATCGCTGTCTTTAACGTGCTCTGAAAGGATAACCACTCAATGTATTTTAGTTGTCCTGGCTGTTCCCGTAAAAACAATAGTGCTAATTTGAAATCCTTGAGAAACTCCTTTCCAAGCCATAACAAAAAGGGGTCTGTGTCGATATCCTTGTTGGCTTTGCATTTTCGAGGAAGAATATTTATACTCTGCGCGCTGACTTTCCTTTATTTTCTGACTTCAAAGGAATGTTGATCACAGAATCAAGCCAAGTGACCGATCCTTGCATTGCAGGTCGAACTAAAGCATATGTATACAATCCAATAGACATCCCATCTGCTGCCATTAAAACAATCTTTCGAACAGTACACTTCTTGTACATCCCTTTCCTTAATTGGTTTTTCAGATTTTCAAACTTTTTCAACTGCTACAGGAATAAATTGAGATATTTCTTCCTTCTCCAATTCAAGCATATCAGCATAGAAAATGGCAACATTGAATTTTTCGCCTGGCCTATTCAAAGGGAGAAGCTCAATTGATATACTTAACTCTTGTGCATCTTTGGCTCGCTGAACTGTTGTCCTCCTCATGTCTGCTTTGGCACCACGATCAATATTTCCAAAAGGATCATCATTATTGGTAAATAACAGTATACGCTTATCAGCATTGTGAGTCGACCACTGGCTGAAGTCCTTTATCAATCGTGTTGTTGGACGGTCAAGTTCTTCTCTTTCATGAACATTGAAAACATAAACACCCTCAGATTCCTATTTGCAATCTGATCGTGGTGTTTTGACTCGAAATCGGACGCAAAGACAAAATTATTTAGTGCTGTCACTGTATGGGTAGCGTGCCTACCCAGTGCGTAGCGCACCTCTATGTGCGTAGCGCCTGTGTTATTTAACACTAGCCACGCGAGCCTAATGCGTAGCGCTCAGCTCAGTGCATAGCGCACATTTCTAGCTCTGCTCCACAGTTTTGAAAACCACGATTTCGTCCTTGTAATGTGCCTTTGACCTCTGCTTTGAAATTTGGTGGAAATGACTTGCCTCCACGTTGTATATAGGTTGCAAAAATATCTCATAAAATTACATTTGATTTTAAATGTATTTCAATGTTTGGCACTTTGTCATTTTGTTCTTTGGCTTTTTATTATACTTCTGAGAACTGATGACACTTTGTTGTTTTTGCAGGAATCCGGCATTTGGCTTCGGAAAAGATCAGAGGCTTGCTCTGGATCTTCTTGTGATGAAACAAATACAATTATTACAAAAATGAAGTTTGACAATTTTTAGTTCCAAAACAAAGTTTTGGACTAAAAATGTCTTTAAATGTTTTTTTGAGAAAGAATATAAAACGAAAATCTTTGAAACCAACCTCATGACCTGCAGGCTTCTATTACATATATGCAAAGGATTGAAAACCCTAGACTCTAGGACTAAAGACTCTTATTTAATGAAACCAATTATTTATGCCGATGAACTTTGGTAATTTTTTAGGAATTTGGACTAACCCTGCAAGTACAAGCATGAGGAAACACAAGACAACCAGACCCCCTCGTCAGTCAATGGCATGCCCCTAGCGAAATGCAACGAAGTGGAACAAGCGAGACACCTAAAAATGATATGCAAAAGCGAAAAGATCTCTGACAGAGGGCTGTAAGGACCGATTCTAACACATCACATCATATTTAAGAGAAAATTCTAAGGTTCAAGCAGTGGAACATCACATCGAACATCAACAACAAGTCCTCCAACTGTTAAAGGATAACCTCGTGTTGGCACATAATAGAATGAAACAACAGGCAGATCAACATCGCATCGAAAGAAGTTTTGATGTAGGTGATTGGGTATTCCTACAGCTACAACCATATAAGCAAATGTTCCTCAAGCAAGCTAAGAAGGATAATAAATTATCACCAAAGTATTATGGTCCGTACAAGGTGTTGCAAAAGATTAGTACTATGGCATACAAATTGGAGCTTCCTGCAGCTTCTCGATTGCACCCAGTTTTCCATGTTTCATGTTTAAAGAAGGTTATAGGCAATAAGCTCCCAGTTCAAACAATATTGCCAGAACTTGACGAGGAAGGAAAAATTATATTGGAACCAGAAGTAGTCACAGAAACAAGAACTCGACAGCTACGAAATTGATCAATTTCAGAGTATCTTATCAAGTGGAAGAACTTATCTGCTGAAGATTCCACATGGGAGGATGAGAATTTTATACAGAAGCATCCAGAACTACTCAAGTGTTGAGGACAACACTTTTTTGAAGGGGAGGGGCATGTTGGGTCCCTATAATACTAGTGATTACCCCATTACTATTGTAGTTGTACTCCTTATTAATATTGTTGTGCCCTTATTTTCCCCATATTGTTATTACTGTGCCCCAAAGAATCCCTCTATTGTTATTTTTGTGGCTTTATATTATTATTGTTAGGTCGGCTGGGTTATATTGTGACTCCTTAGACTCCTATTTATAGAAAGGAGGTTTTGTCATTTGAATCATCCAAGAATTGTTCATTTATGTAATGTAAAGGAGCTTGCCCCCTCGAAGAGGCTGAATTTTAAGACGTTGATCTATCTTTTCTATCTTTTTCTTGAGCTGGTTTCATAATAGCCCAATTGCCATTATCTTAAGGATTTGCCTCAACTCTTTCTTGTCAGTACATGATATTGGTCTGCTTTGTCTTTGAGAAGTGAGGTTCGCGTGCCTGGTGAGTGTAAGTGTCACTTGTGTCAATGGTTATTTCGCCGTAGAGGGAGAGGGTGGGAGTGGGTCCCAAGTCAGTTGGGAGAAGTCCCAACTCTGCTAGGAACACACAAAACAACAGGACATGCGCAACTTCCGGTGGAACAGTCCAAATGGATGCGGCAGTCACAACACACAAGGGAAGATAACACATATAACACTCAGCGGATTAGTCCACATGAGTATAACGGTTGTTATATCAAGTTATATGTGAAAGATTTCTCTGATGTCCGGGAGAGTAGTCTACACAGGCGAGACAACATTAACAACATATACAACACATTTTCATTAACATATGTGTATTACAACAAGTGAATTAGTTCAAATGTTAAACACAGGTTCAAGAAATATGTATTACAAGTGTTAAATATTAGTCTTACAACAGATAAAATACATGTGTGAAAACGTGTTGGCCTGTTAGCAGGCTTCTGAATTAATTGAAAGTTCCAAGACACATCGTTAAACAATACATCACTAACCCCGTGTGATGGGCGTTGGAGCCACTACTTACTCTTCAAAGAAAAGATAATAGACTCTCTTGGCTATGTGGGAGGAGCTCAGGTGAAAAGTTCTTTGCATGTACAAATTAGGGGGTATTTATAGCCAAGGGTGAAACTGACCCTTGTGGCTGTTCAACTACCCTCATGACTGTTTGACTTCCATGACTTTTTGACTTTACATGACTCTTTGTACAACAAGTGGGTCTCTTGGACTTCCATGTTACATTACATTGATTGACAACATGGCCCACAGTAGAGATGTGGACGACATGATCCATGACACGACTCAACATGATATTCCTTGTACATTCGTGTTGCTGCTAGAGTGCATGTCGAGCTGTAGTGCTGCTGGGTGATGGATCTCTTCATGGTGTGTCACAATTTCACCTCTGCATGACAAGGTGTGTGGAGTCTTCGATGGTCGTTGGTTCGCTTGATGTTGCTTTGGCATGTTGCTCCTTGCTTGTATGTTGGAAGGCTTGACAGGATCATCTGTTCACGAAAGGTGCATGTTCGTTTGTGAGCACATCTTGCATGTTTTCTCATTCGTCTGTCTGCGAACACATCTTTACATGATCATCCGTTCACGAGCACACCTCTTTGCATGCATCATTCATTCATCTGTTGGTGAACTTGTCCTTCTACATGTGCTCCCTTCGTTCATCCCATTTTTTGTCACGCCATGTTTGTTAGTGTACATGTACCTGCATTCACTCATGACATATGATATATGATCATTTCGGATGCGGGTGACCGGGAGAAGCAGCCAGGTTGCAAGGTAGGATGATGGCTCCAGGCACTCTTGATGAAAACTGCGCAATAGTCACTGGGTGATTGAGGTGGGCAATCCGAGTCGACAGTGACTATCCGCGAGGTCTAGCTCTACTGGAAGGAAAAACTATGCAAATTTTGGGAGGGATAGTCTAGGCTGCATGAAGGCAAGCCAGGTAGAATCTGTGTATTTTCTGGAATGAGTAGGTAGCAAGGGCTTGACAACAAAATTTGCACAATTTTTTGGAGGAATAGGCAGAGCTACATGGAGGATCAGCAGGTAAAAATTGCGCAATTTTTTGGAGGAACTGGTCGGGATCCTAGTAGCCAAAACTGCACAATTCCTAGAGGTAAAAGGTAGCTAGTTGTTGGGTCACTGGAAGTAGAAACTGTACAATTTCCAAGGGGAACTGGCAGTCAGTTTCCGAGAGCTTGGTAGGAGAAACTGCACAATTCCTGGAGGGAACTGTGAGTCTGCTACTAGGAGTTGCTGGTGAGAGAAACTACACTGAGGCTGGGAGGCTAGCCTGCTGATCATCTTTGTGCAATTTCTGAGCTAAGAAAACTATTGGGAAACAGAAGGCATGCTCATGAAAACTACACAATTTTATGGATGAGGAGTCGGTCGACTGTTGGGAGGACTGACTGGGAAAACTGTGCAATTTTCTGAGGGAGACAGGGACAGGCACTAGGTTTCTGTCTGACTTTCTACGCAATTTTCTCAGTCAGTAGAGCGGGCAAGGTTAGTAGCCTCTATACAATTTTTGAGGGGAGTCAATCCCTGGGTGGCTATCGGGTCCAACTCTCTGGGTGGATGTTTGGTCAATTTAGTGTGTCCTAAATTTCTAATTAAAATGTCAATCCGGGATTCGTAAACTGATGAAGTGAGGTGTACTATATGTACAAGATAACCATTTTCTTAGTCTTTTGTCATTTTTGAGTTTTTTTTTTTAGTTTGTTTTTGGGTTTATCTTCTATGGATTCCCTAGTGTGTGATGGTGAAATTGAAAGTTAAGTATGGATGGTAATGGTGATTTCTACAGTGATTTTTCAAACTTAAAAGTTTTCAAAAAGAAAGTTCCAAACTGACTGTAATAAATCAATTCTCAAAAGGAAGTAAATGTATCAAAACAGTGAACTAGTGACAATGGCCCACTATCCTTACTGCTGTATGAAAAAGAAAGTAAAAACTGAACTTAAAGCAACTCAAAGACTGAAAGCAAAGCAAATTAAATCACACTACTTCAACCCCCGTTCTGACCCTTCACCTTTCGACTCACTCCGTCTATAGGAAGTAATCATAAACAAGCTGAGTAATATGATATCTAAATTGCAGGAAATTAAATTGCATAAAAAGGAAACTAAGATTTAACTACTCATTCATATTTCAACTCTTGAAAATGACATAAGTAATCCAATCTCTAATTTGTAGGAAAACAAACTAAATCATACTACAATAAGTAATATTCTGATTCCTTACTAATAGAGTCGCTTGACTATAGAAAGAAAATCATAAACAGATGAGTAATATGATGTCTAAGTAGCAGAAAAGTAAATAAGCAAAACACAACTTGAAAAATGACAGTGTTGGAATTAAACTCAGGAAATGAAAATCAACAGAAAGGACAAGATGATCTCATGTCAGTGGTTATCAAAAATATGTAAATCTGCCCGGGCTACCTACAAAAACCTGTAAAAGAAGCACTGATCAGCTAACAGTTATAAAAGAAAACATAAAGGAAATATGGACAGCAATGAACATCAGAACAACGCAATATATATACAAGCAATGCTTTCAAAACAGTAAATGAAAGCAAGTAAGAAACTATACAAACCTTTGGTGTACAGGGGCCCTCTGCAACCTCGGCCAGTCAATCACTTAGTCACAAATCAGATTCAGGAAAGTTGTCTTCTCATGTATTTAAAGTGCAGTAATAAAGCAAAGTAAAACATAGTACAGTGGGCTGATGACAACAGTCAAAATTACATTTCAAAAACTAACTATCCAACGTATATCGACGCGTTATTTATAAGTAAAGGTGCTGCAACTAATTCCTAGATTTTATGCTGCCAAGAGACACGTAAATTTCCTTGACCTGAGATCTAGAGTGATGGTCATCATGACAGTTGAATCCATGGAGTGGTGGCTGCTCGATTCAGTTCACGAGCTGCTCTACAGGTGTGCCAGTACCTCCGGAAACCAAGGATCGTGCCACGCAAACCTTCACGTGGGCAAAACAGAGCCGTGCCACCGCAAAACTCCTCATTTGGCCCTTCCTTTGATCGTCGTTGACCACGACCGCTTATGAGTGATTTGGCTGAACTGAGGGGACACACTCCATGTACACGTCACTTGCAGCTTACCCATGTGGCCAGTTTCTCCATTGGACACCTGTAGCATAGCCTTTAACAAAATGGCTGCGGAAAGTGACAAGTTTCCGCAGCTGCTTGAACAAAAATCTAAATCAAACAACAGTCATAAACATAGTTAGGAAACCATTTCATAAGCTCTTTTTAGACTAATATGCAACGATTTGACAGCTTGGTGGATGAAGTAAATGCAAAAAGAAGGCTGAAAGGGTATATAGGGAAGTGCAGGTTTGGGACTCAACATACCCCCACTGTGAAGGTGTTGCATGTCCTCATGCAACCAAAATTTAGTCACTCCTCTCTAATCCATATGTTTTGATGCTTCTGCTAGGACATCTAGCCCTCTTTTCTTCTTCTTTGGTGTTTTCTTCTTCAACTTTTTGCACTTTTTCTTCAGTTTCTTGTTTTTCTTTTGCCATAGTCCTAAATGGAGCATAATGTTATCATGAATAATTTTATCTAGTTTGCTCTGCTCTTTGAGTGCTTCATTTTCCTGCTTGATATGCCTGTTTAGGACCTCTAATTCAAATACCTCCTATTTTAAGGATTGAACTTGTGCATCTAGTGGCAGAGTGGTACTTGGACCTGCAGCTGATTTTTCTAATGATTCCAAGTAATCATATACTTCCTGTTGATTGGGATCTACTTCAGGTGTCTTTCTTGGACTGAGTTCAAAATCTGGTGTAGGAGGAGGACTGCTCTCCAGCTCTGGCCGAGAAGGGCTTTCATTATGTGGAGGACTGGTTTCAATGCTTGGCTGAGAACGAGGTGGACTACGGCCAGCTGGAGTTTTCTCAGGTGTCTCTCCACCCAAGTCAATGAAGTGGGGCTGTTTTATTTGTGTTTTACTCCCTTTTCCTCTTAACCTTGTGCTTCTCCTTAAGTATGGTGGACTAGTACTCTTTTCTTGTATACTATGTTTTCCTTTTTCCTTTTTCTTTGCTACAGCAGCAGCCTGAAGATGTACTAATCTTTCTGACAGTGGTTGATAATCCTCCTCTATGGATGGCTTAGGTGATTGGTAGACTTCTTGGATGGTCCTTTTGCCTTTTTCTTTCTTCTGTTTCTTGTCTTTAGTTCTGTCTTCTTCTTCTTTTTGACCAATTTCTTGGGTTTCTGTAGTAGGGGAGTCTTGGACTATGGTGCTCTTTTCTCTTCTCCTACTTTTCCTTGGTGTCTTTGGTGTACTACTTTCAGAGACCTCAGATGGCTCTTGGAAGTAGTTTCTTATCAAGAATTGTTCCCATGTATCTTTGTTTTTCTTTAGTTGGTCTTCAATAAGAATTTTTATAAGTCCATGATGGTATAGATGAGGGTCTATATTGCCTATGTGTTTTTGGACTGTAATACTTATCTTCTTCAAACTCAACAGTAAGAAATAAGGCAAATTAAGAGTCTAATTCTCTAAGAAATTCATCAACAGTCTAGCACGGTACATGTACATCGAACCAAAGCGTCCTTCACAAGTGACAAATTTTTGGATAACTAACAACAGACTAGCCCATTCTTCCTTCAATGCATGAACAGGAATTCATTTAGTAAACACAGTGGTATCCATACCTGGGTTTCTTAGCATAATTCTCCATGCCTGTTCATCCACGCTTTTATTTTTGAACCATCTCTCACCTTCCTGAGGTAAGCCTGTGGCAATTGCTACTGTTGTTTCGATCACCGTGAGCTTCAAATCTCCAATCTCCACCTTTTGACCATCGAAAGACCGTGCAAAAGCCTTGGTTACTTCTTTGTTATAGCCTTTAAACTTTTGAATGAAGCGTAACCATTTGGCTTTCTTCAGTAAATCCTTGGCTTGAGGGTAACCTTCTAGATATTTCGGTCCTTCTGGCTCTGCCCTTAGTAGTTTTCCCATTCCTTTCTCTGTTTTAGATTTCAACTGAGGATGTAATTGCGTATGAGGATTTTAGCAGAGGGAAGTAGCTTGGTTGCAGGGTTTATGGTAAAATTCAATGGCTGCAATCGATAGCAGGTAATGAGAATGCTTCAGATTACAGGCGGAACAGAGGATAAGCAGGAGTGAATGAGTTCACAAATTGAAATGCGTGTGTATGAAAAGGAAGATCTTAAATGAAATGGTAAGCGAACGGTAGTGGAGGCGAGATATTTTTTTTGAATTAACGACTGCATACGGGAGATCACACATTTTGATAGATGGCTGCAGGAAATACGGTGGAGAAGAGCCGTAAAGGGATTGGTCACATCTTATGAGCACAGGTGGCAAATGAAAGTGCAGTCAACTTGAGTTTAAACCCGAAAACCCATCATGAGACCGTTAAGAAATGAATGCATGGTGTATGTAGTAATATCGTGGGATAGGAGTGGGTAATGGAGCTATCATATCGAATCATTGCACATAGTAGAACTTTTTATGGTTTGATAACTATGCATAATTATGACTTTAATTGCTATTTGATAAAAAAAAATTGCTCATACTTTTGGAAACTTTTTCATTTCTTGCTCATAGCTTTTAACCAACTATTCTTTCTTGATGTCTTGAAGATGCTCCATGTCTTCATGGCATTTGCTCACTTACACCTTCATTTTCATGATTTTTGTACTAACATTTTGACTGTGAATTTGAAAAACATAGTGGTGGTAGCTGCGGAAATCGTTTCTGGTTGCGGAAACTGTTTCTGGCTGCGGAAACTGGGACAACACCCACTTAGCTGAACAAATATAGTTAGAAAAGAACTAACTGAGTGAAAATAGTTATGAAAGGAACTTTTATTGATGAAATGAAAATGAAATGAATGGAATGGAATGAAAATGAAGCGGAGTGAAGTGAAGAGAAAATGTGAATGAGATGGAGATAGAGTGGAATGGCAAATGAGGTGGAGTGAAGATGGAAAGAGAAGGAGAGGAGATTTTTTTTTGGAAAATATAGAGTGTCAAGTGTCCCTGATTTTCACTCTATATTTTCTGTATAAGACTGCCAATCTATGATTGGTTTTCAGGCTTATACAATTTTTTTTTTTTTTTTTTTTTTTAACTGAAAAGAACAAAGGCTAGGCTGGTGGGGAAGAAGGATTCTTCTCCACCAGCCTTATTGCAAAATTCTCTTGGAACATCTTGACAAATTCTTCTTTTGAGAGTGGCTTATAATAAATTTTCAATCGGTGGCCATTCACAATAAGAGAAATTTGGAATTCATCAATGGTCTTGATTCTTACAGCTCCATTATTAAATACTTTGTCAATTTCATATGGCCCAAGCCAATGGGTTTGAAATTTACCTTTAAAGCTTTGAACTTGAAATCAAACAGTAATGCCCAATCCCCCTCTTGAAACTTTCTCTCTTTTATGTATCTGTCATGCCACTTAGCTCTTTGATGTTGAACTAGATCAGTCCTTAAAATTGCTTCTTGTCTGATCTCATCTAGCTCATTCAGCTGCTCCATTCTGTGCTTTTGGGTTTTTGATAGATTCATCCCCAACTGGACTGCCATCTTGAAAGTCTTGACTTGAAACTCAATGGGGAGCATGACTTCTTTCCCATAAACAAGTTCATAGGGAGAATGTCCTGTTGTATTCCTCCATGTAGTTCTGTAGGCCCATAAGGCTTCAGGAAGCTTTTCTGCCCAATCTTTTCTGTGTAGATGAATAGTTTTGGTGATGATGCTCTCAAGAACTTTGTTTGTAGACTCCACTTGGCCATTTGCTTGCGAATGGTAAGGAGTAGATTTTCTGTGCTTGATTTTGTATTCTTCCATTAGCTTCTCCATCAAGTTATATGTAAATTGACTTCCCTGATCTGTCACAATTTCTCTTGGGACACCAAAACGAGTAAAAATATCCTCAAAAAGAAATTGAACAACTGAATTTTCAGTGGCAGAAGGCAATGCTTTGGCTTCTACCCATTTAGTGACATAATCAGTGCATACCAATATATACTTTTTCTGTTTAGATGGTGGATTAATGGGTCCAATGAAATCTAAAGCCCATTTTTCAAAGGGTTCGATGAGTACCTGTGGTTGTAATGGCATTTCATTTGAAAGAGTCGGTCTCCCAACTCTTTGGCAGCTATCACACCTTCTGACATATTGTTTTGCATCTTTGAAAAGGGAAGGCCATTAATATCCTAAAGAAAGGATTTTATAGGCTGTCCTTTTGTCAGCAAAGTGTCCACCGTATGGTTCATCATGACATGCATTGAGGATGTCAGGCATTTCATCTTCCTGAACACATCTTCTGATCACACAATCTAGCCCTGTTTTAAACAATTCATTTGAAATCCATGAATAACTTGAACTCTCCTAAATAATTCTTCTTTTTTCACCAGGAAATAAATGTGGAGGTAGCTTTCCTATAACCAAATAGTTAGCAATATCTGAATACCAAGGAGTCTTAGTAGTTACTGCAAATAAATACTCATCTGGAAACTTATCCTCTACATGAGAATCTTCATTAGTATTTTGGATTCTAGACAAGAAATCAGCTACTGTATTTTGTTTCCCTGGTCTATCCAACACAGTAATATTGAATTCTTGTAAAAGTAAGAGCCATCTTGTAACTCTACCATTAGTAACAAGTTTATTCATGAGATATCTAATTGCAGAATGATCAGTATGGACAAAAGTTTCATAGCCTGTTATATAATGTCTAAACTTATTGATTGCATGAACAACATATAAGAACTCTTTTTCAGTCACAGTATAGTTTAACTCGGTGGGAGTCAAATTTTTACTGGTGTAGTAAATGGCATAAGGAACTAAATCCTTTTTACCCAACACAGCTCCTAGAGCTGTATCTGAAGCATCTTTGGAAATATGGAAAGGAAGTTTCCAATTTGGCCCTCTCAAAATGGGTACTTCAGATATTCTTGTTTTCAAAGTTTCAAATGCAGATTGACAATCAGGATCCCATTTGAATTCACAGTCTTTTGTAAGTAATTTGAAGAGTGGAGATGCTATTCTGGTGAAGTTTTCAATAAATCTTCTATAGTATCCAGTAAATCCAAGAAAACTTCTAACATCTTTTTGACAATTTGGAATAGGCAACTTGGAGATGACTTCAACTTTTGATCTATCAACTTTAATCCCATCCCCTGAAATATGATGTCCTAAAACAATCCCTTTAGTAAACATCATAAAGCATTTTTCATGACTCAATGATAGGTTTGTTTCTTTACATCTTATAAGGACTTTTTCCAAATTCTCTAATGCCTCTTCAAACGAATTACCATAAACTGTAAAATCATCCATATAAACCTCTACACAATCATGGATTAGATCAGAAAAGATTCCTAGTACTGCCCTTTGAAATTTTGCGGGTGCATTACATAATCCAAAAGGAAGTACTCGATAAGCAAAAGTTCCCCATGGACAGGTAAATGTGGTCTTATCCTGATCTTCAGGTGCTACCTGAATCTAATTATAGCCACTAAAACCATCCAAAAATGAAAAATACTTTTTTCCTGCTAAAGTATCTAATACCTGATCGATAAAGGGTAAAGGAAAGTGATCCTTCAAATTTGCTTTGTTCAATTCTCTGTAATCAATGCATACCCTCCATTTACCATTCTTTTTAGGTACTATAACCAAAGGAGAAACCCATCGGCTATCTGAAATTGGATAAATGAAGTTTACATTAAGTAGTTTTTGGAGCTCTTCTTTCACTATCTCCCTAAGGTTTGGATTCATCCTTCTCTGAGGTTGTCTGATTGGTCTACTGTTTTCCTCAATGTAGATGTGATGAATGCAAGTCTTAGGGTCAATACCTTTCATATCAGTATATTCCCATGCAAATGCAGTAGAATGTTTTTCCAAGATTTTGGTTAGTTCTTCCTGTTGTGATCTTTCCAACTTTTTGTTGATATTCAATGTTTTACCTGGAAAGATCTCAATGGCAGAACTACCAAACTCTTCCATAGAGAAAAGAGACATTTTTCTAGATGATAGATACTCAATGTCAGAATCTAACTGAAATTGTGTGTGGTCATATTCTGAAGATGTTTCAAAGTTTTCTAATGTGTTCAGAATTTGACTATCTTCACTGACTTCAGAAATGGTAAAGACAGGTTGTATAGTATCCTCATCATCAACCCACTCATTATCTCCTATTTCTGTAATTGCTTTTGCTGGAGGATACAGATTGATTTTCTTTGTCGAATTACCATCAGAAATATACATATCCCCAGACCTACAACTAATGAAAGCATCAGCTGTGGCTAGCCAAGGTTTTCCTAAGATGAGAGGGTGTCCTCCTAAATTACTCTTGGGAGTTAAAATCATGACATCTACTGGATATTCCCAAGAGTCTAAGGAGACCGAAATGTCTTCTAATACACCATCTGGTTTGATAATTGATCGATCTGCAAGTTGCAATAAAGTAGGTGTAAAACGAAGATTAGGAAGTTTCAGCTGTTCCATAGTCTGTCTACTCATAATGTTGATAGCAACCCCTAAATCAATCAAAGTATTTGGAATTTCTACCCCATTGATATGTGTTTTGACAATTGGACTACCGGGCTCTACATACTTCTACATAGTAATTTTTCCCATCATGATATCTGCAATTTTTCCTACCAGGTGGATTCTTCTTGTATCTCTAGGTTTCCTTCCTGGTCTTTTAAGACTCAATTCCTTTATTGTTTTTGCTAGAATAGGAATCTCTCTAATGGCTTGTAACAAGGGAATCTTGATACAGACATTCTTCAATTCATCTAGAAAATCATAGTCAGGCAACAAGATTTGTTTTTCCACCCCTTTGTCAATTTGTAATCTTTCAGGAAAAGGAGGTGTGGATGAAGATGCAGGGTGCTCAACTATAGGAGTTGTGGGGGTTAGCTCTTTTTCTTTTTCTTTCTGAGTGCTTGGGTTTTGAAGAGATGCTTCAGAACCTTTATTGGCTTCAAGAGAATCTTCCTCAGAAATGCTTTGCTTTTGGGCATCTATAGAAGGTTTATCTAAAACTCTACCAGATCTGAGTTGTACATCATTGAGAGGAACAATCATATAGGTAGGAAATTGTTGACCTTCTACCATGTAAGCATTTTAAGGGTTTTTATTATTGGGGTTTGGCAATGGCTGGGAAGGAATTTGATTTGACTTCTGTTGGAATGGAAGCAAGAGTTGAGAATTTGAATTCTGTTGAGAAGGTTGTTGTTGTTGTTGTTGAAATGGCAATGATAGTTGTGGATTTTGATTTGGAATTTGTGGAGCTTGTTGGTTTTGAAAAGATGGAGGATATTGATCAAATTGAGCAAATCTCCCATAAGGATTTTGCATGCCTTGTACCCATGATTGAAAAGGATTTTGAGGTTGCGACCAAGGTTGTTGCCAAGGATTCCAATTTGGTGGGGTTTGAAAGTTCATAGAGTTGTTAAACCCTTGGTTTTGTTGCCCCTGCCAAGGTCTCCTTGCAACAAAACAGAGAGACTCAATTGTATTTGGATCTTCTTGGAAGACAGCTTTGAGCCCAGGAATTGAAGGACAATCCTTGGTCTCATGATTCTCTGAACAAATCACACATGTTTCTACAACTTTTGCATCCAAGGGACATTCCCTTAGAGCATGTTTCTTTCTACATTTTGGGCAAAAGATGGCCAAAGCTTCAGCTTCTGCTTTCTTCTTATTATGTATCTTAAGAGTGTTTAGTTGCTCACTAAGACTCCCTAAGATATCAGTTTTGAATTCATCAAGCATATTGCCAATCTCAGCCCTACTTACTGATCCAGTTGCAGATTTGTTTGCTCTGATGAGAGAAGGATCTCTAGGCCCTTTTCCAGTTTTAGATTTTCCTCTTGAGAGATGGACACATAGCTCTGCTATGTCATAAAGTGGAAGTTGAGATATGTCTCCTTTTCCCATCATGTTCAAAATATCTATCCATTCATCTCTAATGGCTTTTAATAGAAGGGCTTTCAGGGTTTCCTCATCTAAGTTACTCATTTTTTCTCTTTTTAGGTTGTATTGGAATCTTTCAAGTAAATCCTCCAAGTTTTCATCTTCTCTTTGCACCATTTTGAATACTTGATCCTTGTGATTGGTGGGCATACAATAGTCCAGGTATCTATCCAAAAATGTTTGTTTCATATCATTCCAAGTCCTAATGGATTGAGTGAGTAATCCCATGAACCATTTCAAAGCAACTCCTTTCAATGTTGAAGGAAACAGTTTGAGTTTCTGAGAGTCTTCCAGATAATCATAAGTTCGACACACGACCTCAAACTCAAATAGAAATGTTTCAGGATCCTCATTTCGTAACCCATGAAAGTTTGGGAGGACAGATGGTGAAATATTTTTCATTGTTGCTCAAGAATCCTCATCGACTATAGGAAATCCGAATGAGTTATCTCCATCCCTATTTCCCCCATTGTTACCTCTACCTCCTCCATTGTTTCCTCCTCCCCCTCCTCTACCTCTACCTCTACCAAATCTGTTAACTACCTCCTCTGTCATGATAGCTTCCTCAGAGATTTCAGAGTCCTCTGGTTCCTCTACTAATGGCGAACGAGGAGGAATTTCTCCCTCTTCTTCCTCAGGTGATTCTACTTCTTCAATTACAATGTGTCTCCCTGTAGAAGGAAAGAAAGGATCTTTTCCTAATTCAGATTCGATGGATGGTGTGGAAGAGTCTCCTAATTCAACTACTACCTCTTGAATTCCAGGAATCCTAGGGCTAGGAGTGTGGGTTGGAGATGATGGAGGTGTCTCTTGTCTATTCCTTGAAGTAGATGGAGTTGTGAAAATCGAACTCTTGGCTCTAGCTAAAAGCCTTCCCCTAGAATCTCTTGCTCTATGCATGTCATTTTTATTTTTCTTCAAGTCAGGCTAATAATTCTCTTTCTAATCTTCCAGGTCACTCTAGGTGCAAGAAGAGAGCATACTCAAGAAACTATTAAACCAATAACTTTCTCTTTTCTGATCCTCCAGATCACGCTAAGTGCAAGAGGAGAGCATACTTTGAGAGGTTATCAATTTTCCTTCCTTGATTTTTTATTATTATTATTATTTTTTTTTTTTAAGAAATTGGCTACCTAGTTTCACTTCCCCGGCAACGGCGCCAAAATGTTTGGTCAATTTAGTGTGTCCTAAATTGCTAATTAAAATGTCAATCCGGGATTCGTAAACTGATGAAGTGAGGTGTACTATATGTACAAGATAACCATTTTCTTAGTCTTTTGTCGTTTTTGAGTTTTTTTTTTAAGTTTGTTTTTGGGTTTATCTTCTATGGATTCCCTAGTGTGTGATGGTGAAATTGAAAGTTAAGTATGGATGGTAATGGTGATTTCTACAGTGATTTTCCAAACTTAAAAGTTTTCAAAAAGAAAGTTCCAAACTGACTGTAATGAAATCAATTCTCAAAAGGAAGTAAATGTATCAAAACAGTGAACTAGTGACAATGGCCCAGTATCCTTACTGCTGTATGAAAAAGAAAGTAAAAACTGAACTTAAAGAAACTCAAAGACTGAAAGCAAAGCAAACTAAATCACACTACTTCAACCCCCGTTCTGACCCTTCACCTTTCGACTCACTCCGTCTATAGGAAGTAATCATAAACAAGCTGAGTAATATGATATCTAAATTGCAGGAAATTAAATTGCATAAAAAGGAAACTAAGATTTAACTACTCATTCATATTTCAATTCTTGAAAATGACATAAGTAATCCAATCTCTAACTTGCAGGAAAGCAAACTAAATCATACTACAATAAGTAATATTCTGATTCCTTACTAATAGAGTTGCTTGACTATAGAAAGAAAATCATAAACAGATGAGTAATATGATGTCTAAGTAGCAGAAAAGTAAATAAGCAAAACACAACTTGAAAAATGACAGTGCTGGAATTAAACTCAGGAAATGAAAATCAGCAGAAAGGACAAGATGATCTCATGTCAATAGTTATCAAAAATATGTAAATCTGCCAGGGCTACCTACAAAAACCTGTAAAAGAAGCACTAATCAGCTAACAGTTATAAAAGAAAACATAAAGGAAATATGAACAGCAATGAACATCAGAATAGCGCAATATATATACAAGCAATGATTTCAAAACAGTAAATGAAAGCAAGTAAGAAACTATACAAAGCTTTGGTGTACAGGGGCCCTCTGCAACCTCGGCCAGTTAATCACTTAGTCACAAATCAGATTCAGGAAAGCCGTCTTCTCATGTATTTAAAGTGCAGTAATAAAGCAAAGTAAAACACAGTACAGTGGGCTGATGACAGCAGTCAAAATTACATTTCAAAAACTAACTATCCAGCGTATATCGACGTGTTATTTATAAGTAAAGGTGCTGCAACTAATTCCTAGATTTTATGCTGCCAAGAGACACGTAAATCTCCTTGACCTGAGATCTAGCATGATGGTCATCATGACAGTTGAATCCATGGAGTGGTGGCTACTCGATTCAGTTCACGGGCTGCTCTACAGGTGTGCCAGTACCTCTGGAAACTAAGGATCGTGCCACGCAAACCTTCACGTGGGCAAAACAGAGTCGTGCCACCGCAAAACTCCTCATTTGGCCCTTCCTTTGACCGTCGTTAACCACGACCGTTTATGAGTGATTTTGCTGAACTGAGGGGACACACTCCATGTACACGTCACTTGCAGCTTACCCATGTGGTCGGTTTCTCCATTGGACACCTGTAGCATAGCCTTTAACAAAATGGCTGCGGAAAGTAACAAGTTTCCGCAGCTGCTTGAACAAAAATCTAAATCAAACAACAGTCATAAACATAGTTAGGAAACCATTTCATAAGCTCTTTTTAGACTAATATACAACGATTTGACAGCTTGGTGGATGAAGTAAATGGAAAAAGAAGGCTGAAAGGGTATATAGGGAAGTGCAGGTTTGGGACTCAACAGTGGCCATCATGAAGGTTGATTGAATTGCTTACGGGTAGTGCAACTTGAAAATACTTGCATGGTGCTCATGTGCTGTTCTGGGTGATAGTCGATCGAGTCGATGGCGAGGTGATGGTAAGGCTGTCAGAGGGAAGTCCAGTTGTCAGAAATTAAGCAAAATGACTAAGTGTGTGAATGAGTGAAAGATGCAAATGTCATCTTACAAACACACACCAATAAGACTTGATGAGGAGACGACTCAAACCAACCCGACACACATGTTCAACATGACTGAACGATGGTGCAAGCGATAAGCGCGATGCTCGTGATTGATCATTAATCGACCGTGGCGACGCTTGTGTGACAGTGGATGTGACTCCGTGTGTGAGTGCGACAGATGATTTCATAGAGAACACAACAAGTACACACGAAGCGAGGACTTTGGGCATAACCAGAACATGGTCGCAAGCATGAATTTTACATCAACATGCAAGACTTAGTGAAATGAACAAGCAAGGTGAATTTTAAGACTCACACGAGTTCATGGAGTGAACCCAAGTGTGTGCAGTAATTAAGTGAAACTCTCAAGGGAGGCTCTGAAAATGGGTGCAAGCCGAAATTTTGGAGGGTGGTTATACCTGCTACAACACTTGGCAACACACTGGTAGAACTCCAGCTTCTCTGTTTTGGTTCATTGCTAGCACAAGGCCTTGGTCTTTCTTGGAGTACTGAATCACTGTGTGGGTTACTTCAGCTTCCCCACTTACCCCATGGACATATATGGTTCACCTTTTTCCAACTCAGTCGAACACAATCAAAATTTCAACTTGATCACAGTGTTTCGAATCCAGGAAGGGTAGTTTAGCTTGTGAGTTGAATATTTTCAGAGTATAAGTTTTCATCTATGGTGTTGCTCCACTACCAGCAGGCCTGGACAGTACCCCAACAGAGTCACGCAAGAACACACACATTGCTCCACTGCCAGCGAGCTTGGTTAGTACCCTGGTGGAGTTGCATGCTTCACCTTTCTCTGCAGGAAGCCTTTCTCTTCTTTCGCCTTTGTATTTTTTAAAGAGGACTGTGCATCGAAAATTATTTATTTTTGGGGTAGAAGAGGGATCCCAACTTATTGAGAGCAGAAGAGGTTGTTCCTTCAGTGAAGCATGTAAGACCTTTGGCATAGGTTTGCTCGTTTAGATTTTCCCCTTCTCCGTTTCTACTAGTTGGATGAGCTTAAACACACAAAGTAGAAGGTTGAGTGCAGGCATGGGGATTCCCAGTGCAGACATAGGTTCATGGTTTGACCAAAACTTCCCTCGCAGATGGTTTGTATTTTTTTCAAGACTTCATCGGCCGAAGGTTATAACCAAGCATGGAGAAGACAAACACAAGACCGGCCAAGTACTGCAGTGTCACAAGTTTCTTCAAATCTCAGCCACATACTCTATTCAAAAGCTAAAACACAATAGTTGGCAGCACTTTTTTCCGGAAACAAAAATAGTAAGGTATTAAGAAAATCAAACAAATGAAAACAAAAATAGTAAGTGAAACAACCAAATTGAAAACAGAAGTAGAAGTAAAAGCGAAAGCAAAGCGAGTAAGAAAACACAAAAACATGCAAAACAAGAAAGCAAACAAGCATGCAAGCAAGAAAACTAAAAGAAAACACTACTCCTACTCCTAAGCTAATGGTGCATGGGCTTGATCACATGAAGTGATATTTCCAATGCAGCCACTGGCGCATTGGTTGACCCATGTTGGTGAAGGCTTGGTCCGCGAGCAACCCAGTTGTGCGAACCAACAAATGTGAAAGATACAACAATGAAAATAGACACACTCCAAGCTTACAAGCGTCCACAGAACAAAAATGAGTGAAAGCACATGACATGTACTATATAGACTTTCCATGGTGTTGTGCTACACTATGTGCAGATGTTGAGTGTAAGCATTCCCTTGACCATGATATGCAAGAAAACGTGAGAAAGGTAGACCACTTACGTTGTGCAAGTGTGCTTGCTGTGTAAGATTCCTCCAATGCATGAGCGATGGGATCGTGTAGTTCGAGTGGAGGAAGTAAAATCTGAGTGTTAGATTGATATTGAGTGCATACATATGAGTGATGAGGAGCCTTGAGTGTTTGAACAATTTCCTGATCAAAAGTGAAACCAACCTCAAGACAGCAAGGGCCTGACATAACCATCAACTCGGGCTGAAGTGCCTCGATAGTCTATGGAGTTTCGACTTCATTGATAGATGGATCTTTGTAGACTAATGGCTTAGATGGATTAACAATGAGTGAATCAACATCGTGATCAAATGATGAGGTGAAGAGATCACGACAACTAAGATCAGAAAATTCATGATGTTGGTCGGCATCCTCATGGTTTGATGAATCACACAGAGGGGTAGATGAGAAGGAAGGATGTTCACCCTCTGCGTTTTCGGAAAGAGCAGATGAAAGATCAAGTGGATTTTCAATGAATGATTGGTCCTCTCCATTGTTGGATGATGGGCTGACATATGGTGTGTCCTGCAAAAGATCAACAATGGGTGCATCCATGGACGAAGATACACATGAAAAATCAGGGATGGCAGGATCAACAAGGATGCCAGGAAAAAATGGAGGAGGTATAGACAGACATGGATGGTCCCTTGCTGCCAGTGGATGTTCAAGCTCCCCGTCATGCTCTTCATGAATGCTAGCGCATGTTGGTTGTGCAACACCAACTCCGTCGATAGATTGATCCTCATTCAAAACAAGTGTAGAGTCTGGAATGGAAGAACACAAGGCAGTGTCATCCGAAGGATGATCAGAATATGAAGACGGAGGTTGAGGTACAAAATACATGTGACGAGGTGTGGGGCTCAGAACCAAGTATGTGCGAAAATCGAAAGGAGAGATTTCAGGAGGACATAATGGTTTAACAAATGTGTTTTCAAGCTCTCATAAATCATTCTGCGAAGGTGGAGTTGTTTGATGGGAGGACGGTAGACAGTCACTTGTGACAACGACCGAGTCCATCTGTGATTGCGCAGCTCCATCGCTGAAGAATGTTGAGTGGGTTTTGAGCTTGAAATTCTTCTTAGGATGAATAGATTTCTTAAGGCAGTACTCGAATTGGTCCCAAAGATAGAAAAATTTCATCTGGCTCTTCGGAGCTTGAAACTGCAAATCACGGAAGCACTGCTAAAAATCCATAGGTGATTCAAGGTGGAGCCTTCTATTGTTGTTGCAGTTTTTGGTCAATATGTTCTGGATTAAAATGATAGAAGGTGTCTTCAATGAGATGATAGAAGTGCTCAAGTGAGTGCATGCTGTCAGCCAGTAGGCTGCACAACTATCATTGTGGAGATTCGCGAAGTGTGTATGCAAGCAGCAAGCTGGCCTGTTCGTCAGAACATCCATCTTCCTCATGAAGCATGGAAGGAAAGTCATGTAAGAACTTAGGCCAGGTGACTTCACCTTCACCATCATATGTGTAAGTGGACAAGTGATCGAAAAACTCCCTCGTCATGGTGACATCTTTGTGATTCGAAAAACATCGCGGAGGGATAAGAGTGTAAGAATCCATGATAGATATGAAAAGGTTCAAAACAGGATGAGAGGACACAGCTTGTCATCTGGCCCTCCTTCCATTGCCAGAAATGTTGACGGTGTTGGATCTGCCAACATTTAGGGGATCACCCTGGTATGAAGTCCCAACTAGACCTCACACCGTTTGGTGTGGGAGTCCCATCCGGTATGATGGCCCGATTTCCATTATCTTAAGGATTTGCCTCAACTCTTGCTTGTCAGCACAAGAGAGTGGTCTGCTTTATTTTCGAGAAGTGAGGTTCACGTGCCTAGTGAGTGTAAGTGCCACTTGTGTCAATGGATTTTTCACTGTAGAGGGAAAGGGTGGGAGTGAGTCCCAAGTTGGTTGGGAGAAGTCCCACGCTGCTAGGAACACACAACACAAAAGGACATGTGCAGCTTTCGGCGGAACAGTCCACACAGATGCGGAGGTGACAACACACAAGGGAAGATAACACGTATAACACTCAGCGGATTAGTGCACGAGTACAACAGTTGTTATAGCAATTTCTATGTGAAAGATTTGTATAATGTTTGGGAGAGTAGTCTACACGGGCGAGATAAAGTTAAAAACATATACAACACATTTTCATTAACATATGTGTATTACAACAAGTGAATTAGTTCAAATGTTAAACACAGGTTAAATCAATATGCATTACAAGTGTTAAATATTAGTCTTACAACAAATACAATACATGTGTGAAAACGTGCTGGCCTGTTAGCAGGCTTCGGAATGAAGCGAAAGTTCCAAGACACATCATTACACCATACATCACTAACCCCATGTGAGGGGCATTGGAGCCACTGCTTACTCCTCAAAGAAAAGATAACAAACTCTCTTGGCTATGTGGGAGGAGATGAGGTGAAAAGTCCTTTGCATGTACAAATGAGGGGGTATTTATAGCCAAGGGTGAAACTGACCCTTGTGGCTATTCGACTACCCTCATAACTGTTTGGATTCCATGACTTTTCGACTTTACATGACTCTTTTTACTACAAGTGAGTCTCTTGGAATTCCACGTTACATTCCATTGATTGACAACATGGCCCACAGTAGAGATGTGGATGACATGACTCATGACACGACTCGACATGATAGTGCTGGTACATTCGTGCTGCTGCTGGAGTGCATGTCGAGCTGCAGTGCTGCTGGGTGATGGATGTCTTCATGGCATGTCACAATTTTACCTCCACATGGCAAGGTGCGTGGAGTCTTCGATAGTCGTTGGTCGCTTGATGTTGCTTTTGCACGTTGCTCCTTGCTTGTATGTTGGAAGGCTTGACAGGACCATATATTCGCGAAAGGTGCATGTTCGTTCGTTCGTCCATCCATGAGAACATCTTGCATGTTTTCTCATATGTCCATCCACGAACACATCTTTGCATGATCATCCATTTGAAAGCACATCTCTTTGCATGCATCTTTCATTCATCCATTGGTGAACCTGTCCTTCTCCATGTGCTCCCTTCGTTCATCCCATTCGTTGTTGCACCATGTTTGTTATTGTACCTATACCTGCATTCACTCATGAAGAGACGACATCAAATCCAAAAACCTCCTAGTCTACCATGACACATGATCATTTCGGATGCGGGTGGCTGGGAGAAGCAGTAAGGTTGCGAGGCAGGTTGATTGCTCTGGGCATTGCTGATGAAAACTATGCAATAGTCACTAGGTGATGGAGATGGGAAATCCGAGTGGACAATGACTGTCTGCGAGGTCTGGCTCGACTAGAAGGCAAAACTACGCAAATTTTGGGAGAGACAGTCTGGGTTGCAGGAAGGCAAGACAAGAAGAATCTGTGCATTTTCTAGAATGAGCGGGCAGCAAGGGCTTGACAGTGAAATTTGTACAATTTTCTAGAGGAACAGGTCGGTCTACATGGAGGATCAACAGGTAGAAATTGTGCATTTTTTTGGAGGAATTGGCCGGGACCCTGGAAGCCAAAACTACACAATTCCTGGAGCGAAAAGGTAGCTGGCTACTGGGTCACTGGTAGTAGAAACTGTGCAATTTCCAAGGGGAACTCGCAGTCAGCTGCCGGGAGCTTGGCAGTAGAAACTGTACAATTCCTGGAGGGAACTATCAGTCTGCTGTTGGGAGCTGATGGTGAGAGAAACTGCACTGCGGCTGGGAGGTCGACCTGATGATCATCTCTGTGTAATTTCTGAGCTGAGCAGACTGCTGGGCAGTAGAAGGCATGCTCATGAAAACTGCACAATTTTCTGGATGAGCATTCGGTCGACTGTCGGGAGGAATGACTGGGAAAACTACACAATTTTCTAAGGGAGACAGGGATGGGAACTGGGTGTCTATCCGGCCTGTCTTTGAAATTTCCTTAGTTAGCAGAGCGGGCAAGGTCAATAGCCTTTGTGCAATTTTTAAGGGGAGTCAGTCCCTGGGTGGTTGCTGGGTCCAACTCTCTGGGTGACCACCATGAAGGTTGATTGAATTGCTTGCGGGTAGCTCAACTTGAAAATACTTTCTTGGTGCTTCTGTGGTGTTCTGGGTGACAGTCGATCGAGTTGATGGCAATGTGATGGTCTAGCTATCAAAGGGAAGTCTGGTCATCAGAAATTAAGAAAAATGACTAAGTGTGTGAACGAGTGAAAGATGAAAATGTCATCTTACAAACTCACACCAACATGACTTGATGATGAGACGACTCAAACCAACCCGAGACACATGTTCAACATGAATGAATGATGGTGCAAGAGAAAATCGTGACACTCGTGATTGATCGTTGATCGACCATGATGATGCTTGTGCGATAGTGGATGTGAATCCTTGTGTGAGTGCGATAGATGCTTTCATAGCGAACACAAGTACACACGAAGCGGGGACTTTGGGCATAACCAAAACATGGTCGCAAGCATGACCTTGACATCAACATGCAAGAATTGGTGAAATGAACAAGCAAGGTGAATGCTAAGAGTCACATGAGTTCATGGAGTGAACCCGAGTGTGCGCAGTCATCAAATGAAACTCTCAAGGGAGGCTTCGAAATTGGGTGCAAGCCGAAATTTTGGAGGGTGGTTGTAGCTGCTACAACAGGTGGATTTTCTCTCTGTTGCACCTAGTGATTCCAGGATGGAATGCATGGAAAATCCTAGAGAGTATGTCTCAGTGTAGGGCCTAGTTATCCCTAAATCATACTGCAGATGCACGATAAATCCTGAGAGACTAGGAGGCACTCAAATTCCTCATGGTGTAGACATTTGTTGGCATCTACATTGATTGGTGTTTTTGATGTGTTTTATGAGTCCCACATTCATGATTGGAATATGGAACGAGGGTGATTGGATGAAGAGAGACTTGGCTTGACCAATATATGGTCGGGTGGAACGTGGTAGTCTCATCTCCCGTCAGTTCATTGCATTGATTAATGAGAAATTTATTCCATTGATTTTCATGTGTAAATGTACTGATGTATATATGGATTTTGATGGTTGATATGTTTATTGTAATTATGTTCCTATTATGCTGGATATATGTTCATTTTATGGCAGCAACTATGTTTTGCTCTCAGCATGTTTTTACTTGTATTTGAATGGATATTTTATCTATGACTTAATAAGTGATAAGGAAACAAATGACATGAGGAAAAAATGGTTTATGGCGATTCTCAGATAAGAGATCTCCACACTTAACTCTGTGTCGATGATATGTTTGATGAAATTCCTGTCATGGCTAGTAGGGGTCTAGTTAAGGCCTTGATCAACTATTTACTTTTGCATCATTGTTTCCCTATACTTTACTTAATTCTAAGCTTTCATTCCATTCTGGGCAGTGGCATGGGCTCTAGGCCTGAAAAAGTGGCTCAAATCTCGGATTCGTTGGCACAAAATTAGCAAGTTTGGACCACATTCGCTAGCAGGCAGGCCTATGAGAGCGACTTTAGGTCTCTGGTCGCTCCCTTGCCCATAGCATGAGAGCGACTGATCCTTAAATTGTCTAGAATAGTAGTGGGACCCAGGGACAGGTTGTCTGAGTGGCTGACTTGTCTATTGAGATTTCTTTTGATGGTGTTTGATGGTTGTATGTGATGTTCCATCGATTACACTTCCTTAAGGTTACCTAGGAGGCCGAATCTGATCATAGTAGCCTCTCGTCTCATGATTACCCCAGTTGGCATGGTTACTTGAATTTATGTGGGAGGAGGGTGTTACAAAGTGGTATCAAAGCCAGGTTCAACTCTTGGACTGAATGGGTTGAATGTGTGTTGGTCATGCATGCATGTCATTTGCATGTGTGTATCTTACACTTATATACTTGTTGCATTTGCTTGATAATGGATTAGGGTTGTAGTATGGTTATCATGAAGAATTTAATGTTGATTTCATGAAGAGAAATTGACATGGGTATGTGATTGATTGTACATGGTTATTTGTTGCGTATATGTTGATTTTATGTCACCTACTTACATCCTTGCATGTTAGGTTACATTTTGAATATTTTGATTACATGCATCAGTCTTGTAGGTTGATTACAAGAACTGATCGGTTATGTTAGACTACACGCGGTTATGCATATTTGTAGTTGGTTAGGAATTGCTTATGCATATTATCGATTGCAGGTAGTAATGTGTACAATGGGGTAATGGTTGTTGTCATGCATGAGGTCATAACATGCATTGTTGATATGGCCTTGCATTCATGACTGGATGCTATTTAGTGTGATTTTTATGTGTTGATTCATTTATTTGTGCATATCTGTACGTTGTTATGATTATTTTATGCATGTATCATGTTGATTTGGTGATCTTGCAAACAAGGTATCCTCCCCAAGCTATACTAAGGTACGTCAATTTAGTGTGATTTGGTTTATCTGACATATTAGGAATTTCAGGAAGAAAGAGATCAAATGGCTAGTAAGGTGGTAGACTACATAGAATCTCCCTATGCATCAAATGAACAGTGTGGTGTGGGGCATACTTTTGATTTTGTTGATACACTGAGGAGCTTGAAGGAAGACATAAGGAGTTGTAAGGCAGATAATGACCTGATCATATATGCACAAGAGAAGCAAGCGAATGTTAATGATAAAATTCTTCAGAGTTTATCGGACTTGCAGCAACAAGGGCCACTTCAGATCAACCATTCACATGAGGATGGAATTAATGGAGCATATGACAACAGATCTCCTGGTAGACATAGGGCAGATAGATCTGGCACGATGAGAGACAGAAGGTTGTCGACACTCCAGATTGGAGGGGTGATGAGTACAGGTATTATTCTAGTTCTGGCTCTGATAGACATCATGATCATCGTCGCTATCCTCCTTACAGGAGGAATTATAGGGGGTACTTGTCGAATGAATTCAAGAAAGAAAAACCACCTACTTTTGATGGAGATGGGAAGAAGTCATAAGATGCAGAAGCTTGGATATTTGGCATGAACAAATTCTTTGATTTTCATGAGTACACAAATAACATGAAGGCTGAGATAACTATCTTTAGCTCGAAAGGTAAAGCATACATCTGGTGGGAAGATGTTAAATAGGTTAGAGACATCAGGACAAATGACTTGAGTTGGCGGGAAGATGCACTTGTCAGAAAGGTACTATGACAGTAGGGAAAAATAATTTTATGAGCTAAAGATGGGATCAATGATGGATGAAGAGTGCACGACCAAGTTTCTGGATCTACTGAGGTATGCATCATGTCTTACTGATGATAAGACTAAAGTTCAACGGGTTGTCAATGGTTTCCATTAACATTTAGAGATCGGATTGAGTATGATGAGCCTCAGTCACTTGAAGAAGTTATTGGGAAACTCAAGCATTTCTATGAAGAATCAAAGCGTAAGAATGAATGTCAACATGGATGGAAAGGACAGGACAAAGGTAGAAGTAAATGGTAGACTAAGAGGACAAGGCCTCAACATGCAGATGGGAAAGAAAATGTGGCACTACAAAAGAGATTTAATGCATCTAGATAAGGACATGGGCCACAACAAAAACAACAACGTAGAGGCGAGGGCACTGGTTGGTTGGAGTGTTGGACATGTGGTGAGGAGCACCTTAGGAGAGATCGTCTGTAAGATCAGGGTGGAAGGCTTAAGATATACAATGCATAGGAAGCGCAAACTGTTGGGGATGTTGGTTAGAGTATTCAGTGTATCTATGCAGCAACGGAAAACAGGCAATCAAAACACCATGCATTTATCATTGAGATGGATGATAAGCTTTGTGATTAACTTGTTTCTATTTTGATTGACCCTAGATATAATTATAGCTATGTTAGTCCTAACTTGGTGGATAAGTGTGGGTTGAATAAGGAGTTGCAGGTAGACTCTTGGTTAGTAAATTTGGCTACGGGTACGAAGAAGCAAGTTCATCATTGGGTAAGAGCTTGCACATTTGAATTAAATGGTATGCCTACAACATGACATTTGAATGTATTACCATTGGGTTCATACAATATGTTATTGGGCATAAATTGGTTTTATCTACACAAAACCAAGGTTGAATTCTATGACAAAGCTATTGAGTGTGTTGATGACAATGGATAACCAAGAGTCTTGCAAGGTAAGAATAAATCCACATTAGTTAGGATGGTGACAGCTATGCAAGCAAAGTGTAGCTAGAGGAAAGGGTGCAAGATATTTGGAGTACGCATTTCTATTGATAAAGGTAAGGAGGTTGAGGATGCAGATGTATTGAACATGTACCCAATGTTGCAGAAGTTTCAGGTTGTATTCCTTGAGGACATTACAAAGTTTTCATCTCATAGGGAGGTAGACTTTTCGATTGAGTTAATGTCAGGGGAAGATCCAGCATCGAAAGCACCTTACAAGATGAGCACACCTGAGTTGGTTGAGTTAAAACTACATCTGAAGGAAATGTTTGACAAGGGATACATTAGGCCAAGTGTATCACCTTTGGGCGCATTGGTCTTGTTTGTGAGGAAGAAAATTATGTATTTCTTACAGGGAGTTGAACAAAGTGACTATCAAGAATAGGTACCCTTTGCCAAGGATTGATGACTTGTTCGATCAGCTAAAGGGAGCAACAATGTTCTCAAAGATTGACTTGAGATTCAGATACCATTATGTATGCATCAAAGAGGAGTACATTTACAAGACTGCGTTCAGGACCAGGTATGGGCATTATGAGTTTTTGTTGTTCCATTCGGCTTAGTGAATTCTCCAGCTAGATTCATGTGTCTAATGAATAGTGTGTTGCATCCATATTTGGATAAGTTTGTTATTGTGTTCATTGATGATATACTGGTATATTCTAAAAATGAGGAAGAGCATGCTGAGCACTTAGCGACAGTATTGGGGTTGTTGAGAGAGCATTAGTTGTATACTAAGCTCAACAAATATAGCTTATTTTAGACTGAGGTAAACTACTTGGGACATGTTGTCTCCAAGGAGGGCATTGCAGTAGATCTAGAGAAGATAAGGGCCATCATGGAGTGGGTAGCTCCTAAGATTGTGGATGAGGTGAGATCTTTAGTGGGTCTGACAGGATATTATAGGAGGTTCATCAGGAACTTCTCACAGATTGTTTATCCCATTACATCATTGCAGAGGAAAGGTAAGAAGTTCGAATGGACTGAAGAGTGTGAGGCTAGCTTTGAGCATCTCAAGCAGTTGCTGACACATGCACCAGTGCTACAAATTGCAGATCCAGACAAAGAGTTTGTAGTATGTATAGATGCTTGTAAGAGAGGACTTGGTGGAGTCCTTATGCATGATGGATAGGTGGTATGTTATGAGTCCTGGAAACTGAACGAGCACGAGAAAAACTACTTGACACATGATCTTGAGCTAGCAGCGATTATACATGCACTAAAGATGTGGAGGCACTATCTTCTTGGCAGGCGGTTTGTGCTTATGAGTGATCACATTGGGTTGAGGTATTTGTTTGACCAGCTGAATATGAATGCTAGGCAGGCTAGATGGTTGGACACGATCAACGAGTTTGACTTTGAGATCATGTACAACATGGGTAAAGAGAACAGGGTGGCAGATGCTCTCAGCAGACGTGTATAGGTACATCACTTGGCAGCTATGAGCTCCTATGGGACTGACTTACAAGATAGGATCTTGCAGGCAACACAACATGATGTCAATGTAGGTTTTAACCACGTATAGAAATTACCTGCATACGAATTCTAAAACACAGAAAACAAACAATGTGAGAGCATAGCACATAAAACACATATACACAAAGATTTTCCCCTGGATCCCAAAACTGGGACTACCAGCTTGATTTTTCATTATGTTCCTTTCAATGTTATAATACATATTTATACATGCCGAAGCATCCAATACCATGGACCGAAAACCATCGCGTCCAATACCATGGACCAAATACCATAACGTCCAAAAACATGTGTGAAAATCATGCACAAAACCATAGGTGGGTCCGCCCATCCTAACATAGGGTCCAAAACCAAAATTTTTTGGGGCGTTGCCCCGGACCCCATAAAGTGGGATAATGGGTACACCTCAAACCCCTTGTGACCCCCCACCCCCCCTCTCACTACACAATCAACGCAACGAAGGGGGGGTGGGAGGGGGCTCCCCTCCCCTCTACCCCCCTGGTTAACTACATGGGCTAGTCGTGGAAAGAATATAACACAAACCAATATTCTCCCACTTGTTGTTTTCTTTCCACAGGGGGCCACAAGAGAGCTTAGTCATTTTCCCAGCCCCGAAACGCCCATTATCTCTCTACACCAAGAGAACTTCTTAGAGCTCACAGATTTTGTCAATGCATCTGCAATATTCTTCAAAGTGTCCACCTTTACCAACAACACCTTTTTGTCTTCTATCATAACCCTCACAAAGTGATACTGAACATCAATGTGCTTTGTCTTTGAATGATATGCAGGGTTCTTTGCCAAGAAAATTACACTTTGGCTATCATAGTCTATCCTTATAGCTCCTTGTACTAACCCCATACTTGAACACAATCTCTGCAACCAAACTGCTTCCTTGCTTGCATGAGTGGCTGCCATGTATTCTGCCTCTGTAGTTGATAGTGCCACTACAGATTGTTTCTTACTCATCCAACTGACTGCACCTCCAAATACGTTAAACTCATACCCACTTGTAGATCTTCTCTAATCCAGATCTCCAGCCCAGTTTGCATCAACAAAGCCATGAATGTCCAACATTCTCTCCAATCCTAATCTTCCTTGGTAGCACAAACCATAATCACTAGTGTCACACAAATACCTGAAAACCCGCTTCACTGCTGTCTAGTGCTCCTTCCCTAGTTTTGACATAAACCTGCTCAATACTCCTACTGCATGTGCAATGTCTAGTCTAGTATAGACCATTGCATACATTAGGCTACCGACTGCACTTGCATATGGAACACATGACATGTCCTCTTCCTCTTCTTGTGTCTTGGGACACTGTTTAGCAGATAACCTTAAACCTACAGGAATAGGAACCTTTACCGGTTTACTATCCTGCATATTAAACCTTTGCAGTATTTTCTCGACATACTTTCTCTGGTTTAACTAGAGCTTCCTCTTTGCCCGATCTCTTTTAATTTCCATGCCCAAAATATAGTTTGCAGCACCAAGATCTTTCATGTCGAATTTTGAGGACAATTGGGTCTTCAAATCCTGGATAATTCCTTTGTCATTTCCAACCAGCAACATATCATCCACATACAAGACCAGATAAATAACACGGTCACCAATTAATTTAAAATACACACAGTGATCTGCTTTGCTTTTGGTGAAGCCAAGTCCCCGTATCAATGTATCAAATTTCTGATACCACATCCTTGGTGACTGTTTTAACCCATACAGAGACTTCTTTAACTTGCATACCAGTTCTTTCTTACCCTTCACCGCAAAGCCTTCAGGTTGCTTCATGTATATTTCCTCTTATTGATCCCCGTGAAGAAATGTTGTCTTCACATCCATATATTCTACCTCAAAATCAAAAGCAACAACAACAGATAAAAGTAATCTAATAGAAGTTACCTTGGTAACAGGAGAAAAAATATCTCCAAAATCAATTCCTGAAACCTGGGAATAACTTTTTGCTACCAACTGAGCTTTGTATTTCTTCACCTTTCCTTCTGCATTTGTCTTCTTCTTGAACACCCATTTGCTGCCAATGGGTTTCCTTCCAGCTAGCAACTCCACCAGATCCCAAGCCTCATTTTTGTGCAAAGATTCCATTTCATCAACCATGGCCTCTTTCCAGAGTTTTCCATCCTCTGAATCTACTGCTTCCTTCACAGTTCTGGGATCATCATCAATAATAGATAAAGCAAAATTTGAATAGAAAGCAGATGGACTATACCTTTCTAGTTGTCTTCTTTCTCGAATTGTTCTTCTCACACTCGGAGTTTGTGGCTCTTCATCTTCTGATTCCTCCTCTGCTGTAGAGTCTGATTCTTCCTTCTTAAGCTCAAACTCTATATTCTCAGGTTCCTTTGGTTGGACTTCATGTTTAATAACATTTTTTACCTCTCTGAACACCACATCTCGGTTGTACACAACCTTCTGTGTGATTGGGTTCCAAATCTTATAACCCTTTAAACCATCCTTATACCCAATAAAGATGCACTTTTCAAATTTACTATCCAACTTGGTTCGTTTCTCCTTTGGAACATGTACATATGCATCACATCCAAATACCCTCAGATGTGAAAGAGAGGGTTTCTTACCAGTCCATACCTCTTGTGGAGTCTTATCCTCCAACGCTGATGAAGGTGACCTGTTGACCAGGTAACATGCAGTATCCACCGCCTCTGCCCAGAATTCCTGTCCTAACCCGACACCACTGAGCATGCTTCTTGCCCTTTCCATCAACGTCTTATTCATTCTTTCTACAACTCCATTTTGCTGAGGTGTATATGGAGTAGTCTTCTGTCGTTCTATACCACACTTCTTACAGAATTCTTCAAATTCCTTGCTGCAGAACTCTCCACCATTATCTGCCCTCAACACCTTTATCTTCTTCTCTGTCTGATTTTCCACGAGAGCACAAAATTATTTAAACCTATCAAAGGCTTCAAATTTGTTCTTAAGGAAATATATCCATGTATTTCTTGAGAAGTCATCTATAAATGATACATAGTACACAAACTTACCCAATGATTGAACCTTCACAGGTCCAAACACATCACTATGCACAAGTTCTAATATCTGTTTCACCATCTTACTACTAGAGGGGAAACTCACCCGATTCTACTTCCCATATACACAATTTTCACAGAAATCAAAATCCAGAGAGCTATTACTCATACCGTCTACCATACCTTTACCATGAAGTATTCGAAGGCCCTTCTCTCCAATATGTCCAAGCCTTTTATGCCACATCATGGTCTTCTCTCCAGAGACCATTATATTTTCTACTCCAGTTTCAGGAACCACAGAACTGTTGCACCCATCAATAACAGTGCTACCTTGCAACTTGTACAGAGTTCCAATTAGAACTCCCCGCATCAATACCAATGCTCCCCGAACCATTTTGCAGGTATCCTTATTGAACACTGTTTTTATACCTACATCATCCAGCTTGATTACAGAAATCAGATTTCTGGCCAATGCAGGAATATGCAGAACACTTGGAAGTGTTCTAACCCTTCCACCTTGCAACTTCAACTTTAATTTTCCGCGACCAATGATTCTAGCCTTCCTATCATCCCCTAAGAAGACATCACCACCATCGTATTTCTCATAGTCGCAGAACCACTCTCTATGTGGAGTGAAGTGATTGGATGCACCTGAGTCAATCAACCACGCCTCATGATCTACATGTGTAGTTGAAGAAGCCATGTACACATCCCCACCTTCATCTGAGGTGGTTTTTGCCTCTGCAGAAGGAGCATCATCGGATCCCTTTCCTTTATCAGGAGCTTTAGATTTACAATCCCTTTTGTAGTGCCCTTCCTTTCCGCATTTCCAGCACACCACCTTTACAGGTTTTCCTGGAGATTTAGATCTTCCTCTAGATTTAGATCTCCCACTCAATGACTTATTTTTGTTTCTGTTCTGGGACCATCCTCGTACAGACAAGGCATCACCATTCTGGCTCTCCATATTTTTCTATCTCATCTCCTCCATTAGCAAGGATGAGACTATTTCATCAAAATGCAAGGTAGTTGCATTGCTACCTATTGTAATAACTAGACTATCCCATGAATCTGGTAGAGAACACAACAAACTAATGCAGTTATCTTCATTTGAAATTTTGATACCAACAGACGATAACTGACTTACCACTGTATTAAACACATTCAAATGCTCTGTGACCGAGTCTCCATCTTTGATCCTCAGGTTATACAACTTTTTCCGCAGGAACAATTTATTCACCAGAGACTTAGATTGGTACAAAGTCCCTAACTTGTACCACAAAGCCTTCGCCGTAGCTTCCCTTGATACATTCAACAATACTGAATTTGAGACACACAATCGTATTGTGCTCTTTGCCTTCCGATCCAACTTCTTCCATTCTTCATTGGACACTCTCATTGGTTTAGTACCTGGATCTACTGTGATCCACTGATCTTTATCCACCAACAGATCCTCCATCTTGAGTTTCCACAACTCAAAACTCTGACCATTAAATTTCTTGATCTCTATCTTTCCACTGCTCGCCATCTTCTTTCACCACCAGAATCGATCACGTAGATCTCCCACTAAACAGGGTTTACCACAGGCCTGAGCGAAACCCCTCAGCAACAAAGGTGTCCCCTTGAAGCCAAAACTGCTCTGATACCAAATGTAGGTTTTAACCCCGTACAGAAATTACCTGCATACGAATTCTAAAACATAGAAATTAAACAATGTGAGAGCATAACACATAAAACACATATACATAGAGATTTCTCCTAGATCCCAAAACCGAGACTACCAGCTTGATTTTTCATTATGTTCCTTTCAATGTTCTAATACATATTTATACATGCCGAAGCATCCAATACCATGGACCGAAAACCATCACATCCAATACCATGGACCAAATACCATCGCGTCCAAAAACATGTGCGTAAATCATGCACAAAACCATAGGTGGGTCCGCCCATCCTAACATAGGGTCCAAAACCAAAATTTTCCGGGGCGCTGCCCCAGACCCCATAAAGTGGGGTTACGGGTACGCCTCAAACCCCATGTGATCCCCCCCCCCCAACTACACAATCAACGCAACGAAGGGGGGGGCTCCGCCCCCCTCTAACCCCCTGGTTAACTACGTGGGCTAGTCGTGGAAAGAATATAACACAACTCAACAGTCAAGTATATGAAGATTGTGCACATGTTGCAGTAGGGTGATAGTATAGGTATAGGTACAGGTACATGTAGTGGTATAGGTACATGTGGCAGTATAGGTACAAGTGGTATTATACGTACAAGTACATGTGGAAGTACAGGTGCACAGGGCATGGAGTATTGTCTTACACCAGAGGGATTGGTAGGTTCCGAGACAGGATACATATACCGGATAGCAGTGAACTCAAGAAGGTGATCTTGAGAGAATTTCATTCGAAACCTTATTCGGGTCACCCAGGTTATCAGAAGACACTCACAACGGTGAAGATATATTACTATTGCCCGAATCTAAAAAGGGATGTAGCAAAGTTTGTGGCTAGATGTTTCAACTATTTGCGAGTGAAAGAAAAGTGCAAACATCTAGGTGGAATGCTATAGCTAATCCCTATTCCCGAGTGGAAATGGGAGGTCATTTCCATGGATTTCATCACATGGTTTCCAAAGACAGTGAAGCAGCATGATTCCATCATGTTCATTATGGACTAGTTAACAAAGGTTGCACACTTTGTTCCGGTGAAGTTTACATTCTTAGTTAGTGGCGTGGCACAAGTATTCATCTGAGACATGGTTAGACTACATGGTGTCCCAAAGAAGATTATGTCAGATAGGGACACAAAGTTCACTTCCATGTTTTGGAAGGATTTATTTGTAGGTTTGGGCACCGAGTTGGCCTTCAACATAGCTTATCATCCATAGACGGATGGGCAGACAGAGAAGGTCAACAAGCTATTGGAGGACATGTTGAGGATGTATGTGATGCATCAACAGAGGAAGTGGGAAGAGTATCTCCCTTTGGTAAAGTTTGCATACAACAAAGGTTATCAGGAGTCATTGAGGATGAGTCCTTTTGAGGCATTATATGGGCGGAGTTGTAACACTCCCATTAGTTGGAGTGATCGAATTAGCAGGATATTAATTGGAAATGATATGTTGGAAAACATGGAACATGAGATGCAGGTGATCAAGAAGAATCTCAATGCAACACAAGATAGGCAGAAGAGTTATGCAGACATGAACAAGTTGTTTAAGGAGTTCAAGGTTGGGGAACATATGTACTGCCGCATCAAACCGAAGAAGATCTCCTTGCGGATTGGCTCATGTGACAAGCTGACACCACGGTTTTGTGGACCCTTCAGTATCGTTGAGAGGATTGGACCAATAGCCTATTGACTTGCACTGCCTCCGATAGTGAAAGTCCATGATGTTTTCCATGTATCTTTGCTTAACAAGTATGTTAAGTATGTTGATCCTGTAATTGACTGGTCTGAATTGCAGGTGGAACCAGATGGATAATTCCAGCTGGAGCCTCAGTTTATATTGTTGAAAAAGTTGCTCATGCTCCAGAACCGAACAATAGAGCAAGTTAAAGTGCAATGGAAGCACTTGGGGCCCGATGAAGCTATATGGGAGATGGAAGATTACATGCGGGCTATGTATCCTTCCTTGTTTGCCGACTGAGGCAAAGCAACCTTGATATGGTGGTTTGGTGATTTCTTATGGTGGTTTGGTAGTTGCTTTATGGTGGTTTAGGATTTGATTTATGTTGATTTGGTATATGCTTTATGGTGATCGATATATGATTTATTTTGATTGATACATGCTATATGAGGTTTTGATATATGCCTTATGATGTTTTGATATATGCTATATGATGTTAGTATATGTTTGATATATGTTTGGTACATGATTTGGCATATGTTTTGATATATATAGTTTTTATGATGTTGCTATATGTACACCTATGTATGGATGTAAATACCGTATGGGTGTCATGTCATTATGGGTATGCTATCATGTGGTTATGTTATCATGATGTTATGATGTCATGTGGATTGGAACTCAATAGTATGATCATTGTAAATACTGTAATGAGTTGTGATATAAAGCTCCACTATGCGGTATGTTGTCATGTTGTCGATGCTCTTCTCTTGAGCATATATTTCATTGTAAATAATGCGTCGAGCTGTGCTATAAAGACCCATAATATGTCTTCTTTCAGCAGGTTGCTAGGATATATGTGTGATGGAACAGTAAGGACGATGTCCCCCAAGGGGGAGGGTTCTGTAACAACCCTGGTGAAAATTCCATGTAATAAATTTAAAAACAATAGCCACAGATGAATGGGACACTTATTCCAAGCTGAATGTTGGGCAAAACATCCTAGGGGGTGTTCATTTGGTTGTTTATGGCTAAGGAAATTGACAAAGGCAATGGCTAAGGCATTAAAAAGCATTTTGTCACATTTATTTATGAAAATAATGGAAATTAGGAGAAAAGGGAGGTGAAAGGTCACAACTTGCATGTGAGGAGGAAAATGAAGGAAAATAATGGAGAATGAAGAAAATAGAGCCCTCATTCATAAAAAGGCTTCTGAGGATTAGTTGGTAACCTTTTGTCAGTTTAGCTTTGGAGCTCTCTCTTTATTCTCTCTCTCTCATACTCTTGGACACTTAGAGTTTTCTTAGAGTACTTTGGCATTGGAGCAAGAAAGGTAAAGAAGGCAAGAGGAAGCAAAGATCAAGCAGGGAAAGGTAGGATCAAACATTTATAGTAGACTTCATTGCAGGTATCAACTAGTATGTGTATTTTCCTTGCTAGATTTGGCATGCATGGGGTTGCATGTGTTTATTTTCTACCATGGCATGGTTTTTTTCAGGTGTGATAGTATTTTCAGCCTAGCTTTTCCATTTCCTGATAGCTTTGATGAGATGGGTTCTCTCATGCAGTTTGTGTGGGAAGGTTGGATTGGATTTGAAGCTGAGTGGGGTGGATCTCCGAATTGAAAAACACATGGTGGTAGTGGTACCTGAAACAGACTGAGGATGCACAAAGCCACTGACCTAATAACCCCTGAACCAGACTGTGGGTTGCGGTAAAGCCATATTGTGTGCCTCAGTGGGCCTAGGAATCCTTACTGGTGAATGGCGGGATATATGGTAAAGCCAAGAGGTGGATTTTATCTCCAATGGGCCCATTGATTCTGGGATGGAATGCATGGTAAATCTTGGAGAGTATGTCACGATGTAGGTCACAGTGATCTCTGGATTGGACTGTGGTTGCACAGTAAAGCCTAAGAGGCTAGGAGGCACTCAAATCCTCATGGTGTAGGTGAAAAACTTCGGTGGCATCCACATTGATTGGTGTTTTTTATGTGTTCTATGAGTCCCACATTCATGCTTGGAATATGGCACGAGGGTGATTGGCTAAAGAGAGACTTGGCTCAACCAATCTATGGTCGGGTGGAACATGGTAGTCCCATCTCCGGTCGGTTCATTGCATTGATTAATGAGAAATTCATTCCATTGATTTTCATGTGTAAATGTACTGGTGTATATATGGATTTTGATGGTTGATATGTTTATTGTAATTTTGTTCCTATTATGATAGATATATGTTCATTTTATGGCAACAACTATGTTTGGATCTCAACATGTTTTTACTTTTATTTGAATGGATATTGTATCTATGACCTAATAAGTGATAAGGCAACAAATGACATGAGGAAACAATGGTTCATGGTGATTCTCAGATAAGTAAGAGATCCCTACACTTAACTCTGTTGTTTACACCTGTAGGTTACATGTTGATGATATGTTTGATGAAATGCCTATCATGGCTAGTAGGGGTCTAGTTAAGGCCTTGATCAACTATTTACTTTTGCATCATTGTTTCCCTATACTTTACTTAATTCTGAGCTTTCATTCCATTCTGGGCAGTGGCCTAGGCTCTGGGCCTAAAAAAGTGGCTCAAATCCCAGAGTCACTAGCACAAAACTGGCAAGTTTGGACCACATTCGCTGGCAGGCAGGCCTATGAGAGTGACTTTAGGTCTCTGGTCACTCCCTTTCCCATAGCATGAGAGCAACTGAGCCTTAAATTGTCCAGAACAATAGTGGGACCCAGGGACAAGCTATCTGAGTGGCTGACTTGTCTCCTGAGGGTTCTTTTGATGGTGTTGGATGGTTGTATGTGATGTTCCATCGATTCCACTTCCTTAAGGTTACCTAGGAGTTCAAATTTGATCATAGTAGCCTCTTGTCTCATGTTTACCCCAATTGGCATGGTTACTTAGGTTTATGTGGGAGGAGGGTGTTATAGGTTACAACAAAGTACATGTACAAGTATAGGTAGTGGTATAGGTGCACAGGATGTGGACTATTTTCTTTCAACAGATGGCTTGATCAGATTTAGGGACAAGATATATGTGCCAGACAGTAGTGAGCTCAAGAATATTATCATGAGGGAGTTTCATGTGAAACCGTATTCAAGACACCGATGATATCAAAAAACATTCACCGCAATGAAGAAGTTCTATTATTGGGAAAATCTGAAGAAGAATGTGGCAGACTTTGTGGCTAGGTGCTTGGATTGTTAGCAAATGAAGGCATAGTGTAAGCACCTAGGTAGATTACTATAGCCAATTCAAATTCTAGAGTGGAAATGGGAGGTCATTTCCATGTATTTCATTATAGGTTTTCTAAGGACAAATAGACAACATGATTCCATCATGGATGTGGTGGACAAGTTAACAAAGGTAGATCACTTCATTTTAGTGAAGTCCACTTATTCAACCAATGATGTAGCATAGGTATTCATCAGAGATGTGGTCATATTGCATGGTGTTTCGAAGAATATTGTGTCAGACGGGGATGCTAAGTTCACTTCTAGATTTTGGAAAGAGTTGTTTGCAGGTTTGGGTACAGAGTTGGCCTTCAACACAACTTATCATCTGCAGACATATGGATAGATAGAGAGGGTTAACCAGATATTGGAGGACATGTTGAGGATGTATGTGATGCACCAACATAAGATATGGGAGGAGTATCTTTAGTTGGTTGAGTTAGCTTATAATAATGGTTACCAGGAGTCCATTTGAGGCATTATATGGGTGGAGTTGCAATACTCCCATTAATTGGAGTGATCCAATGAGCAGGGTGTTGATTGGACTAGATATGATGGCAGAGATGGAACATGAAATGTAGGTAATCAAGAAGAATTTGAAGACAACACAGGATAAATAGAAAATTTATGCAAACCAGAACAATATGTTTAAGGAGTTTTAGGTTGGGGAACAAGTGTACTTATGCATCAAGCCCAAGAAGAGTTCCTTGAGGATTGGATCATGTGCCAAGCTGACATCTTGATTTTGTCGACCTTGAAGATACTTAAAATGATTGGACTAATAGCCTATCAACTTATGCTACCTCCGAGAGTGAAATTCCATGATGTTTTCCATGTGTCATTTCTTAAGAAGTATGTTAAATATGTTGATCATGTGATTGATTGGTCTGTATTGTAGGTGGAGATAGAAGGAGAATTCCAGCCAAAACTGTAGTGTATATTGTAGAGAAAGATGCTCATGCTCTGGAACCGAGCAATTGAGCAGGTTAAAGTGCAGTGGAAGCACTTTGGGCCCGATGAAGCTACATGGGAGATGGTTGATCATATGTGGGCTATGTATCCTTCTCTATTCGCTAGTTGAGTGAATGCTTTTGGTATATGTTAGGTATGATGTTTTTGGTATGTGTATGTATATGTATATGGATGTAAATACCACCATGAGTTGTCTTATAAAACTCCAATAAGTGGTATGGCTGTCATGTCATTACGGTTATCATGTAGTTATGTTGTCATGTTGGTTTGCTTCTTAGCAGGTTGATCATTGTAAACATTGCATTGAGCTAAGTTATAAAGCTCCATAGGAAGTATGTTTTGCTTTCAAAATTCTTGTTAGTTGTATATGTCATTAAACACCGAGGACCATGTTCCCCCAAGGGGGAGGTTTCTATAACAACCCTGGTGAAAATTCCATGTAATAAAAGTTAATAAAGGCAAAATAATAACCACGGTTATGGGACACTTATTCCAAGCTGAATGTCGGGAAAGGTGTGGGTGTTCATTTTGTTTATTATGGTTAAGGAAATTGACAAAGGCAATGACAAAGTATTTGGAAAGGTAAAGTGGCATTAATTGGCATTTTATTTATGAAAATAAAAAATAAAGTAGGAGAAAAGGAATGTCAAAGGTCAAAGGTTGCATGTGAGGAGGAAAATGAAGGAAAGTAATGGAAAATGAAGAAAAAAGAGGCCTCATTAATAAAAAGGCTTATGAGGATCAGTTGGTTCCTTTTGTTAGTTTAGCCTTGGGGCTCTCTCTATACTCTCTCTCCCTCACACTCTTGGAAACTTAGAGTTTTCTTGGAGCACTTTAGCATTGTTTCAATAAAAAAAAAGGTAAGAGGAAGCAAAGATCAAGCAAGGAAGAGTAGGATCTAACAACTACAACGATATTATTTGCAGGTGTCGATTTTCATGTGTGATTTCCTTGCTAGATTTAGCATGCATGGTTATGCATGTACATTCTTGGTTCTCTTGCTATCACGGGTATGGGTTTTTCCAGGTGTGACAATGTTTTTCAGCCTAGCCTTGCCATTTCTAGATAGCCATGGTGTGGTGGGTTTTGTATGTGGTTGAGTTGGATTGTTAGATGGACTCAAATTTGAGTGGGGTGGTCCTAGGATTATTCACAAGGCCTAGGAATCCTAGGATGGGATACATGGTAACGCATGAATGTGAACATCTTGATTGAGCCTAGGAATCCCTTGACCGGTGAATGGCAGGATACACGGTAAAGCTCAATGGTGAGTACCCTTGATTGGGCCTAGGAATCCTAAGATGGGATACACGGTAAAGCCCAGAGGGTGGAGACCTCATAGGCATATGAATCCCTTGACCGGTAATGGTGGGATACATGGTAAATCTGAGAGGTTGGGATGGACAAATCCCTCACGGTGTGTTGAGCCTCAACCTTGCACTCATTTACCTATCCTCCCAACAGCTTTTCCCTATTCACTTCTCTCTTCTGACATCATTTCCTCCATCAACTTGTTCAATTCATTGCATTATATGTCTTTTTAACATGATTTGTTGACTGTGCTAATGATTGACTGTTGGTTTAGAATTTTGGTACATGTTCAGCAATTCCGCAGCTATTCAGCAATTCCGCAGCTGTTCAGAGATTCCGCAGCCTTTTTGTTGTTTGCTATACTCCACGTGTCTTCTCAAGGAACGGGCCACATGGGCACGTTGGTATGGATGTATACATGGTTCGTATGCTATTAGTTGGGCCAAATCGGTCACATATACCCCCGGTCAACGCAGGTGCACCCACGGTCAAACAGCAAAGTTCCAGACGGTGGCACGGCTCTGCGTGAGCAACTGAGACACGGAACCACAGCTGGCACTTCCTCCACGCCACGAAGACAGCAAGGGATAGGATCTAACCATAGATTTACTCCCCATGATGACCGTTTCCTCCAAACGTGCACAGAGATGCCTGCGTGTTGCTGCGTAGTTAATTAGTCAAGACTGTAGTTGCTTAGTTTACGCAGAGGACAGTTTGTCCCTGTGCCTATAAATAAAGCGTTTGCCAACGCTTAGAGATTAGCTTTTTGATATTGTAATTGCTGTAATTATTTTGGTTATCAAACTCTGTTTTAAAGACTGTTTCTACAGCACTTTTTCACTGTATTTTGACATGCTGATTTAATATAAGAAGACTGTTCCTGTTCATCTCTACGTAACTGATCTTTAGCTGGTTGAGTGGATGGAGGGCCCCCATCTGCCACAACCTATGTACAGTAGCATTAAACTTTATTTTCCTGCCTTTCTTTGTTTTCATTTTTACATGTACAATAATGTATAGTTTGATTTCTGCAGTTTTTCATTTCTTTGAACATGTATAATAATGTACAGTTTGATTTCATGCCTTTACATTTCCAGCACTTTTCAGAACTGATCAGTTTGTTTATGCAGGTGTGTTAGGAGCCCGGGATAGTGTGTTTTTATTTCTTTTTATCACTGATGGTATTTGAAGTTGTCTTGTCTTAGCTGCTGATTTTACCTTGCTTACGTAGTTTCATTGCTAGTTTACTTTATCAGGTTTTTGACAAGTTGCTTACTAACCTTTTGATAGTCTTCTCATCATAATTGACTAACCTTTATTGGACCAAAATATCATTGAGTGGCAGCTTGGTTTGATTAGCTTTTAGACTCATATTACTGATTCCTTCTTAACTATTTTCATATGAACAATTTCAGCTAGAGGCAGAATGTTAATGAAGAATGAAGTGTTATGATTTGTCATTTAAGTTTTGCAGTTAAAGTAGTTTTTTTTCACTTTCCATTGAGTTAACATAGATGCTATTTTTGTTCTTATCAGCAACATAGATAGTGGACTAGTGCCATTAGTCACTTTGTTTAATGCTTTGCTTTCATTTGAAGTTTCAATTCCATTGCAAGTCACTTTTCAAGCTTTCTCTTTAAAAAGTTCTAGAAGCATTTAGAAACCACCATATGCACACACACGCACTCATTTGTTTATAAATCCATCACTCCATCTTGAGAAGTTAAATCAACCACAAACATCATCCAAAAACGACAAAAAGAACTAGGAAAGGTTGCTTAAGTATATACTGTACACTTCACTTCATCAGCTTACGAGCCCCGGGTTGACAATTAATGATAGCAATTTAGACAACACTAAATTGACCAAAAATTTTGGCGCCGTTGCCGGGGAAGTGAAATTAGGTAGCCAATTCTAAAAAAAAAAATTAAGAAAATTTCAAGAAAGGGAAATTGATAACCTCTCAAAGTATGCTCTCCTCTTGCACCTAGAGTGATCTGGAGGATCAGAAAAGAGAAAGTTATTGGTTTAATAGTTTCTTAAGTATGCTCTCTTCTTGCACCTAGAGTGACCTGGAAGATCAGAAAGAGAATTATTAGCCTGACTTGAAGGAAAAATAAAAAAATGACATGCATAGAGCTAGAGATTCTAGGGGAAGGTTTTTAGCTAGAGCCAAGAGTTCAATTTTTACAAGTCCATCTACTTCAAGGAATAGACAAGAGACACCTCCCTCATCTCCAACCGACACTCCTAGCCCTAGGATTCTTGGAATTCAAGAGGCAAGAATTGACTCTCCCACACCTTCTATTGAATTTGAATCAGAAAGAGATCCTTTCCTTTCTTCTACAGAAAGACCAATTGTAATTGAAGAAGTAGAATCATCTGAGGAAGAGGGAGAAATTCATTCTCATTCACCCTTTGTAGAAGAACCAGAAGATTCTGAAGTCTCTAGGGAAACCATTATGACAGAGGAAGGAGGTGGTAGAGGTAGAGGTAGAGGAGGAGGAGGAAACAATGGAGGAGGTAGAGGTAATATTGGAGGAAATAGGGATGGGGATAACTCATTCGGGTTCCCTATAGTCGATGAGGATTCCCGAGTCACCATGAAGAACATCTCACCATCTGTCCTCCCGAACTTTCATGGATCAAGGAATGAGGACCCTGAAACATTTTTATTTGAGTTTGAAGTCGTATGTAGAACTTATGACTATTTGGATGACACTCAAAAACTCAAATTGTTCCCTTCCACATTGAAAGGACAAGCTTTGAAATGGTTCATGGGGTTAGTCACTCAGTCCATTAGGTCTTGGAATGATATGAAACAGACATTTTTGGATAGGTACCTGGACTATTGTATGCCTACCAACCACAAGGATGAGGTATTTAAAATGGTACAAAGAGAAGATGAGAACTTAGAGGATTTACTCGAAAGATTTCAATATAATTTGAAAAGAGCAAAAATGAGTAACTTGGATGAAGAGACCTTGAAAGCCCTATTACTAAAAGCCATTAGAGATGAATGGATAGATCTTTTGAATATGATGGGGAAGGGAGATATATCTCAGCTTCCACTTTCTGATATAGCAGAATTATGTGTCCATCTCTCAAGGGGCAAATCAAAAACTCAAAAAGGGCCTAGAGATCCTTCTCTCCTCAGGGCAAATAAATCTGCAACTGGATCAGTAAGTAGGGCTGAGATCAGCAATATGCTTGATGAATTCAAAACTGACATCTTAGGGAGTCTTAGTGAACAATTAGACACCCTTAAGATCCACAATAAACAGAAAGCAGAAGCCGAGGCCTTGGCCATCTTTTGCCCGAAATGTAGGAAGAAACATGCTTTAAGGGAATGTCCTTTGGAAGCACAAGTTGTGGAAACATGTGTGATTTGCTCAGAAAACCATGAGACCAAGGAATGTCCTTCAATCCCTGGGCTCAAAGCAGTCTTTCAAGAAGATCCAAATACACTTGAATCTCTCTGTTTTGTTGCAAGGAGACCTTGGCAGGGGCAACAAAATCAAGGGTTTAACAACTCTATGAATTTTCAACCCCAACCAAATTGGAATCCTTGGCAACAACCTTGGCCTCAACCCCAAAATCCTTTTCAATCATGGATGCAAAGCATGCAAAATCCTTATGGGAGATTTGCTCAATTCTATCAATATCCTCCATTTTTTCAGAACCAGCAAGCTCCACAACTTCCAAATCAAAGTCAACAACTATCATTGCCATTCCCTCAACAACAACAACCTTCTCCACAAAATCAAAATTCTCAACTCTTGCTCCAATCCCAACAGAAGTCAAATCAACTTCCTTCTCAGCCATTGCCAAACCCCAATAATAGGAACCCTCAAAACGCTTACATGATGGAAGGTCAACCATTCCCTACCTATATGATTGTTCCTCTCAATGAAGTACAACTCAGATCAGGTAGAATCCTAGATCAACCTTCTATAAATGTTCAACAGCCAAGCATTTCTGAGGAAGAATCTCTTAAAGCTAATAAGGGTTCTGAAGCATCCCTTCAAAACCCAGACACTCAAAAAGAAAAAGAAAAAGAATCAACCCCCACAACTCCCATAGTTGAACAACCTACATCTTTAGCCACACCTCCTTTTCCTGAAAGGTTACAAATTGACAAAGGAGTGGAAAAGCAAATTTGGTTGCCTGACTATAATTTTCTAGATGAATTGAAGAATGTCTGTATCAAGATTCCCTTGTTACAAGCCATTAAAGAGGTTCCCATTCTAGCCAAAACAATAAAGGAGTTGAGCCTTAAAAGACCAGGAAGGAAACCAAGAGATACCAGAAGGATCCACCTGGTAGGAAAAATTGCAGATATCATGATGGGAAAGATTACCATGCAGAAATATGTAGATCCCGGTAGTCCAATTGTCAAAACACATATCAATGGGGTAGAAATACCAAATACTTTGATTGATTTAGGGGCTGCTATCAACATTATGAGTAGACAGACCATGGACCAGTTAAAACTTCCTAACCTTCTCTTTACACCTACTTTACTGCAACTTGCAGATAGATCAATCATTAAACCTGATGGTGTATTGGAAGACATTCCAGTCTCCCTAGACTCTTGGGAATATCCAGTTGATTTTATGATTTTAACTCCCAAGAACAATCTAGGAGGACATCCTCTTATTTTAGGAAGACCTTGGCTAGCCACAGCTGATGCTTTCATAAGTTGTAGGTCTGGGGATATGTATATTTCTGATGGCAATTCAACAAAGAAGTTCAATCTGTATCCTCCAGCGAAAGCAATTACAGAAATAGGAGATAATGAGTGGGTTGATGATGAAGATACTATACAACCAGTCTTTACCATTTCTGAGATTAGTGAAGATAGTCAAATTCTGAATACATTAGAAAATTTTGAACCATCTTCAGAATATGACTCTACACAATTTCAGTTGGATTCTGACATAGAGTGTCTATCATCTAGACAAATGTCTCTTTTCTCTATGGAAGAATTTGGTAGTTCTGCCATTGAGATCTTTCCAGGAAAAACATTAAACATTAACAAAAACTTGGAAAAATCCCAACAGGAAGAGCTAACCAAAGTCTTGCAAAGACATTCTACTGCTTTTGCATGGGAGTATACCGACATGAAAGGTATTGACCCTAAGACTTGCATTCATCACATCTACATTGAGGAAAACAGTAGACCAATCAGACAACCTCAAAGAAGGATGAATCCAAATCTTAGGGAGATAGTGAAAGAAGAGCTCCAGAAGTTACTCAATGTAAACTTCATTTACCCTATTTCAGATAGCCAATGGGTTTCTCCCTTGGTTATAGTACCTAAAAAGAATGGTAAATGGAGGGTTTGCATTGATTACAGAGAATTGAACAAAGCAACCTTGAAGGATCACTTTCCTTTGCCCTTTATTGATCAAGTATTAGATACTTTAGCAGGTAAAAAGTTTTTCTCATTTTTGGATGGTTTTAGTGGTTACAATCAAATTCAGGTATCACCTGAAGATCAGGACAAAACCACATTTACTTGTCCTTGGGGAACTTTTGCTTACCGAGTACTTCCTTTTGGATTATGCAATGCACCCGCTACATTTCAAAGGGCTGTACTAGGAATCTTTTCAGATCTAATTCATGATTGTTTAGAGGTCTACATGGATGATTTCACAGTTTATGGTAACACATTTGAAGAAGCATTAGAAAATTTGGAAAAAGTCCTAATTAGATGTAAAGAAACAAATCTTTCATTAAGTCATGAAAAATGTTTTATGATGTTTACTGAAGGAATTGTTTTAGGACATCATATTTCAGGAGATGGAATTAAAGTTGATAGATCCAAAGTGGAAGTCATCTCCAAGTTACCTGTTCCAAATTCCCAGAAAGATGTTAGAAGTTTTCTTGGGTTTACTGGGTATTATAGAAGATTTATTGAAAACTTCACTAAATAGCATCTCCTCTTTTCAAATTACTTACCAAAGACTGTGAATTCAAATGGGATCCTGAATGTCAGTCTGCATTTGAAACTTTAAAGACTAGAATATCTGAAGCACCCATTTTGAGAGGGCCAAATTGGAAACTCCCTTTCCACATTTCTACTAATGCTTCAGATACAGCTCTAGGAGCTATCTTGGGACAAAAGGATTTGGTCCCTTATGCCATTTATTACACCAGTAAAAATTTGACTCCCACTGAGTTAAATTACACTGTGACTGAAAAAGAATTCTTAGCCGTTGTTCATGCAATCAACAAGTTTAGACACTACATAACCGGCTATGAAACTTTTGTCCATACTGATCACTCTGCAATTAGATATCTCATGAACAAACCTGTTACTAATGGCAGAGTTACAAGATGGCTTTTACTTTTACAAGAATTCAACATTACTGTGTTAGATAGACCAGGGAAACAAAACACAGTAGCTGATTTCTTGTCTAGAATCCAAAACACTAACGAAGATTCTCCTGTAGAGGATAAGTTTCCAGATGAATACTTGTTTGCAGTAACTACCAAGACTCCTTGGTATGCAGATATTGCTAATTATCTAGTTACAGGGAAGCTACCTCCACACTTATTTCCTAATGAGAAAAGGAAAATCATTCAGGAGAGTTCACATTATTCTTGGATTTCTAATGAATTGTTCAAAACAGGGCCAGATTGTATGATTAGAAGATGTGTTCGGGAAGATGAAATGCCTGACATCCTTAAGGCATGTCATGATGAACCGTGCGGCGGACACTTTGCTGACAAGAGGACGGCCTATAAAATCCTTTCTTTAGGATATTATTGGCCTTCTCTCTTTAAAGATGCAAAGCAGTATGTTAGAAGGTGTGACAGCTGCCAAAGAGTTGGGAGACCAACTCCTTCAAATGAAATGCCACTACAGCCACAGGTATGCATCGAACCCTTTGAGAAATGGGCTCTAGATTTCGTTGGACCTATTAATCCACCATCCAAGCAAAAGAAGTATATATTGGTTTGTACTGATTATGTTACTAAGTGGGTAGAAGCCAAGGCATTGCCTTCTGCCACTGAAAATTCAGTTGTTCAATTTCTTTTTGAGGATATTTTTACTCGTTTTGGTGTCCCAAGAGAAATTGTGACAGATCAGGGAAGTCAATTTACATCTAAATTGATGGAGAAGCTGATGGAGGAATACAAAATCAAGCACAGAACATCTACTCCATATCATCCACAAGCAAATGGTCAAGTGGAATCTACAAATAAAGTTCTTGAAAGCATCATCACCAAGACTGTTCATCTTCATAGAAGAGATTGGGCAGAAAGGCTTCCTGAAGCCTTATGGGCCTATCGAACTACATGGAGGAACACAACAGGACATTCTCCCTATGAACTTGTTTATGGGAAAGAAGTCCTGCTCCCCATTGAGTTCCAAATCAAGACCTTCAAGATGGCAGTTCAATTGGGGATGAGCCTATCAGAAGCCCAAAAGCACAGAATGGACCAGCTAAATGAGCTAGATGAAATAAGACAAGATGCAATTCTAAAGACCGATCTAGTTTAGCACCAAAGAACTAAGTGGCATGATCGACACATCAAAGAAAGAAAGTTTCAGAAGGGAGATTGGGCACTATTGTTTGATTCCAAGTTTAAGGACTTCAAAGGAAAATTTCAAACTCATTGGCTTGGGCCATATGAGATTGATGAAATCTTTAAAAATGGAGCAGTTCGAGTGAAGACCATTGATGAGCTTCAGACTCCTTTCATTGTGAATGGCCATAGATTGAAAGTCTATCACAAGCCACTCTCAAGGGAGGAATTTGTTAAAATGTTCCAAGAAGATTCTGCAATGAGGCTAGTGGAGAAGAATTCTTCTCCTCCATCAGCCTAACCTTTGTTTCTTTCAGTTGAAAAAAAAAAAGAAAAAAAAATCTCTTGTATAAGCCTGAAAACCAATCTTGGATTGGCGGTCTTATGCAGAAAATATGAAGTGAAAATCAGGGTCACCTGACACTTTATATTTTCCAAAAAAAAAAATCTCTCTCTCTTTCTCTATCCATCTCATCCATCTCATCATTTTCATTCCACTTCATTTTCTTCTAGTCCATTCATTCCATCTCATTTTCACCAAATAAAGTCCCTCTCAGGACTATTCCATTCAGTCAAGTTGTTTTAATCCTTTTTGTGCAGGCAGAAAAGTGTTGCTGCAATTTCCGCAGCTAGGAGCCAATTCCGCAGCTGATATCAAGATTCCGCAGCTAATACACTCTGTTCCTGCAACAAAAACAAACTCTGTTTCAAAAAGAAAAAAATCTGCAGTCAAAAGCACCAGCATCATTAAAGAGCAAGGACACATAGCATATACAAAGGCAGCAATAAATCAAAGGTTAGCATCATAATTAGCAAAGGGATCAAAATGCAAATACACGAAGGTATGTTCTAAATTTCTAACTAACAGTTATATCATTTATGTATGGTTTTCGGATTATGGTATGAGGCACTTAATGTAATGATTGACAAGATCCCCGTCCACTCCTCATCCATTATTCTGCGTAATCCACCTCACCACCTTCCTAACGGTTCCCTAATTGCTGTTGATTCGAACTTAATACGGCCTGCTCTCTCGCATTAATTCTTCGTACCAGAGTGACGTGTACTGTTGTACCACGGCTCTCCAATTGATCATTCCGCAGCCAGGTGTACACAACCACCCGACGTCCATGGGATTCGGTCGTTTCATCCTTTACTCATAACACCCTTCTACGCATGCATAACCCCATTTCTATTGCTGTTCACTCCCTCGATTCCATCGTTTTCACTCTCGGTTTCATTTACTCTGTTTCACCGTAAACATACTCTGTTCTATTTTCCTCACCTCTCCACTCAAAACCCTGACCACCAGTCTTGTAATTGCATCACGACCATTCTGTTGTAGCCGTAATACCCACTGCTGAGCACTGTTTTCCCGTATAGCTCTCTCCTCCAGTATTCAAACAGCGCTGTCAGAGCAGCAAGAGAGCTGGTAACCGAAATGGGCAAGTTATTAAGAGCAGAGCCGGAAGGTTCTAAGTTTCTAGACGGTTACCCACAAACGAAGAGTGCCCTGCAGAAGGCCAAGTGGTTAAAATTTATTCAGAAGTTCAAAGGATATCACAAAGAAGTTACCAAGGCCTTTGCTCGGTCGTTTGATGGAAAAACAAATACTGTGGAGATTGGAGACCTACAATTCACTGTCACAGAGAGCAGCTTGGCTCAAGCAACTGCTTTGCCTCGTACTGGGGAACGTTGGTTCAAAAATCGAACTGTTGAAGGCCAAGAGTGGAAGAACATGTTGAAAAATCCAGGTATGGATACCACTATCTTCACCAAAGGAATACCTGTAAGTGTCATTAAAAAGGAATGGACTGCCTTACTTTTGCTAGTTCAGAAATTTTTTACATGTGAAGGCAGATTTGGTGTAATGTATGTTTATCATGCAAAGATAATGATGCATTTTATGGGTGAACATACCATCAATCTCCCTTATTTCTTGCTAGCTAGTCTAAGAAAAATGAGTGCCACTGTTCAGAAACACGTGGGAAACATTGAGCCCCACTTATATCACCATGGACTCATTAAAATCTTGATTGAGGAGCAGTTAAAAATTAGAAAAGATACATGGGAGAAGTTCCTTGTTAGAAACCATTTTCAAGAGGTAGCTAAAGCCTCTAGTAGCTCTCCTAGGGTACCAAAAAGAAGTAGAAGAAAAGGGAAAGAAATGGTTACCCAAGACACTGCTGTAGAAGTTGAAAAAACTGCCCAAGAAATTGTTGCAGAAACTCTTCAAGAAATTGCCCAAGAAACTGTTCAAGAAACTATTCAAAAGGAAAAGAAAAAGGGAAGCAGAACAAAAAGACAAAAGAGGGATAAAGGGAAAGCCATTTTGCAAGAGTCATACCCTTCACCTGAACCCTCAAGTGAAGAAGATACCCAAACATTAGCTCATAGGCTTGCTCAGCTCCATGAAACTGCCATCTTCAAAAAGAAACAAAAGCAAAAACAACAAAAGCCAAAGAGTACTAGCCTGCAAATAAGAAGAAGCAGTAGACTTATAGAGAAGAAGAGTGTGACTAAAGAGAAACAGTCCCATTTCATTGATTTGGGCACACCTGAGAAGACTCCAATTCAACTAGATATTGAGCTAAGTCCTCCAAGAGAGGAAAGTCCTTTCCATCAAGAGAGAGAAAGCAGTTTTCAAGGATTTGAATTTAAGCCAAGACAAATACCTGACATTGACCCTGTCCAACAGGAGGCATATGATTATTTGGAAACATTAGAGCAATCTGTTGCTGGTCCTAGTACTGTCTTGCCCCTTGAACAACAGGTTCAATCTCTGAAGCAAGAAATATTTGAGCTAGAAGTCCTCAATCGCCATATCAAACAGGAAAACGAAGCATTGAAACAACAGAGCAACGTGGACAAAATGGTCCACGACAACACAATGCTTCATTTGGGTCTTTGGCAAAGAAAGAACAGGAAATTGAGGAGGAAATGCAAGAAATTAAGCAGGGCCTTGGTTAACTTGAAATTCAGGTGCTTGGTTAGGAAACCAAGAACACATTTGACAACAGGGAGGAAAAGGAGAAGGTTGGATGTCTTAGCAGAGGCATCTGAACATGTGGACTGAAAGATTATGACAAAGTTTTGGTTGCATGAGGACATGCAACACCCTCGCAGTGGGGGTATGTTGAGCCTCAACCTTGCACTCATTTACCTATCCTCCCAACAGCTTTTCCCTATTCACTTCTCTCTTCTGACATCATTTCCTCCATCAACTTGTTCAATTCATTGCATTATATGTCTTTTTAACATGATTTGTTGACTGTGCTAATGATTGACTGTTGGTTTAGAATTTTGGTACATGTTCAGCAATTCCGCAGCTGTTCAGAGATTCCGCAGCCTTTTTGTTGTTTGCTATACTCCACGTGTCTTCTCAAGGAACGGGCCACATGGGCACATTGGTATGGATGTATACATGGTTCGTATGCTATTAGTTGGGCCAAATCGGTCACATATACCCCCGGTCAACGCAGGTGCACCCACGGTCAAACAGCAAAGTTCCAGACGGTGGCACGGCTCTGCGTGAGCAACTGAGACACGGAACCACAACTGGCACTTCCTCCACGCCACGAAGACAGCAAGGGATAGGATCTAACCATAGATTTACTCCCCATGATGACCGTTTCCTCCAAACGTGCACAGAGTTGCCTGCGTGTTGCTGCGTAGTTAATTAGTCAAGACTGTAGTTGCTTAGTTTACGCAGAGGATAGTTTGCCCCTGTGCCTATAAATAAAGCGTTTTCCAACGCTTAGAGATTAGCTTTTTGATATTGTAATTGCTGTAATTATTTTGGTTATCAAACTCTGTTTTAAAGACTGTTTCTACAACACTTTTTCACTGTATTTTGACATGCTGATTTAATATAAGAACACTGTTCCTGTTCATCTCTACGTAACTGATCTTTAGCTGGTTGAGTGGATGGAGGGCCCCCATCTGCCACAACCTATGTACAGTAGCATTTAACTTTATTTTCCTGCCTTTCTTTGTTTTCATTTTTACATGTACAATAATGTATAGTTTGATTTCTGCAGTTTTTCATTTCTTTGAACATGTATAATAATGTACAGTTTGATTTCATGCCTTTACATTTCCAGCACTTTTCAGAACTGATCAGTTTGTTTATGCAGGTGTGTTAGGAGCCCGGGATAGTGTGTTTTTATTTCTTTTTATCACTGATGGTATTTGAAGTTGTCTTGTCTTAGCTGCTGATTTTACCTTGCTTACGTAGTTTCATTGCTAGTTTACTTTATCAGGTTTTTGACAAGTTGCTTACTAACCTTTTGATGGTCTTCTCATCATAATTGACTAACCTTTATTGGACCAAAATATCATTGAGTGGCAGCTTGGTTTGATTAGCTTTTAGACTCATATTACTGATTCCTTCTTAACTATTTTTCATATGAACAATTTCAGCTAGAGGCAGAATGTTAATGAAGAATGAAGTGTTATGATTTGTCATTTAAGTTTTGCAGTTAAAGTAGTTTTTTTCACTTTCCATTGAGTTAACATAGATGCTATTTTTGTTCTTATCAACAGCATAGATAGTGGACTAGTGCCATTAGTCACTTTGTTTAATGCTTTGCTTTCATTTGAAGTTTCAATTCCATTGCAAGTCACTTTTCAAGCTTTCTCTTTAAAAGGTTCTAGAAGCATTTAGAAACCACCATATGCACACACACGCACTCATTTGTTTATAAATCCATCACTCCATCTTGAGAAGTTAAATCAACCACAAACATCATCCAAAAACGACAAAAAGAACTAGGAAAGCTTGCTTAAGTATATACTGTACACTTCACTTCATCAGCTTACGAGCCCCGGGTTGACAATTAATGATAGCAATTTAGACAACACTAAATTGACCAAACACGGTGTAGGTGGAGAGATCTGATGGCATCCATGCTTGTTTTTGGCCTAGTGATCCGGTGAGGATTGCGGTAAATACTGGTATTCTATGTTTATTGTTTATGGCCTAGTGATCTGGTGGGGATTGCGGTAAAGTATGGTTCTATTGTTGAGGGTGAGTTGGTGTAGCCTCGGGGATCCCTGGTTGATTTTTGTTATTAGTCCCACATTCATGCTTGGAATATGGCACGAGGTTGATTGGCTGAAACAAATATTTGGTTCAGCCAATCTATGGTCGGGTGGTACGTGGAAGTCCTGAACCTAGTTGGCCTAATCGTTCATTAATAAGAACTACTTGTCCTTGGTATTTTATGAGAAAATGTACTGTTTCATATGAGACATTTATGGCTGAGGTATTCTTGTTATTTTTGTTGGTTATATGATGGTTATGAGCATGTTTTATGACAATGATGATGTATGGCTCTCATCATGTTTTGATTTGTAAATGAATGTAAAATGAATATATGACCTAATAGATGATAATGTAGATAATGTGATAAGGCATCAATGCTTCTTAGCGATTCTCAAATAAGTATGAGACCCCGATGCTCATTACTGTTGTTATGACCTGTAGAATGCATATTTGTGACATGTTTGACGAAATGCTTTTCATGGATAGTAGGGGTCAAACCAAGAGTTCTGGGCAGTGGCCCCAGTCCTGGTCCTGAAAAAGTGGCACAAAATCTGGGGTCGCAGGCTCAGAACTAGTTGAAACAAACCCCAGTCACTTGCATGCCCATGCTGTGAGAGAAACTAAAGGGCCCTAGTCACATGCATGCATATGTCATGGGAGTGACTGAGGCTTTGGGGCAGTGTAGTGTCAAGTTTTCGTAGGGGTTCATCACTTGGAAGAGTTGGTTGGCTCATGTAGGTTCTCTGGTATATGCAGAAGGTCAAATTGGTTCTGTTGTGTCAACTCCACTTCCTTAACTATAAATGGGGAGTTGAATCATATTATAGTAGCTTATCATCACATTTTTGCCCCAACAGACTAGTTAACTTGGGTAAATGTAGGAGGAGGGTGTTGTAGAGTTGAATATATTTAAGCATTATGTGTTAGAAAATTATATATTACGGAGCAATGGAACACATAAAATATTGCAGAGATATAAACACAGAAAACACATAAAACAAGAGAGACACAGATATACGTGGTTCACCCAGTTTGGGCTACGTCCACCCCGAATAGCCAGTCCTTCCTTTCTATTATCCAGCAAAATGAAGAGACACAACCTACAGCAGATCCGCTGTAATATCCTTTGTTTTCTCTCACAGTCTCACCTCTCTGCTTCTCGCTCAGAGAATACACATATATTACACAAACTCAATACAATGCCCTCATACAAAGAGAGGGGTTTCCTTCTAGGGCAAAAAACCCTAAACTAAACATAAGTTCTACCGTCAGATCATCTGCCTAATGAACGGCCAGATTGACTAGAAATTACTATACTTTTACAAGGCAATTTTACATCTGTTTTTAGCTTCGGGGGCACTACCCCCGAAACCCCCCGCTAAGGGGGGGGGGCTCCCCAAAGGTCGCAGCCGCCCCCCCCTGGACCCCCCCTACAGCGAATATTTTACGGGCGGCGTTGCCGGCCCATTTCGAATTGGGGTCCAATGTGGCGATACCTTTGAATACAAAATATAATCAGGCTCCACATCCAACAATCTCCCACTTGGAGACTGATTATAGAAACTCCATCGCTGCTTCATTTGATAGACAATGACTCCTCTTTGGACCTAGCTGTTTCTCATCTTCATCGTCATCCTTGAAGACCAAATGAAAGTGAGCATATTCTTAGTTTCTCCCTGGTTACAACTTTTGTTAGCATATCTGTAGGATTCTAGCTAGTGTGTATCTTTTCTAGCTTCAACTCTCCATCTTCCAACACTGATCGTATGAAATGGTACTTGAGCTGTATGTGTTTAATCTTGGAATGAAATGTTGAGTTCTTTGCAAGATGAACGACACTTTGGATATCACTATATAACGTGCCCATATCATGCTTCTTACCTAATTCACCCATAAACCTTTGTAACCAAATCATTTCTTTACTAGCCTCTGTAGCAGCAACAAACTCTGCTTCTATTGTTGAAAGTGCAACAACACTTTGGATTTTTGAAACCCAACTGACAGCTGTTCCACCAACAATAAATACATATCCTGTAGTGCTCCTCCTGTTATCTCTGTCACCTGCCATATTTGCATCAACATATCCCTATAGAGAAATGTTTGAACCACCAAAGCATAATGCTTGATTTGTGGTACCTTTCAAATATATGAGAATCCATTTCACTGCCATCCATTGTTCCTTTCCTGGATTGTTCATGTACCTGCTTACAAATCCCACTGCATGTGCAATATCAGGCCTTGTGCAGACCATTGCATACATTAAGCTTCCAACTGCTAATGCATATGGAACTTTAGACATATAATCCATGTCTTCTTGGGTCTTTGGGCACATTTCCTTACTAAGTTTGAAATGGCTAGCAAAAGGTGTACTAACTAGTTTTGTGTGCATATTAAATCTTTTCAACACCGTTTGTATGTACTCATTCTGAGACAATGTTAATTTACGATTTTTCATGTCTCTAGTTATTCTCATACCAAGGATTTGTTTTGCAGCTCCCAAATCCTTCATTGCAAATGAATTTTCCAATTTTCTTTTGAGCACATTTATTTCCTGCATGTTAGACCCCGCAACAAGCATATCATCTACATACAATAACAATATAATATAGCTTCCATCATTTTTCTTTTTCAGATAAACACAATGATCAGAGTGACATCTAGTATAACCTTGTTCAGACATAAACTTGTCAAATTTTAGATACCACTGCCTTGGAGCCTGTTTTAATCCATACAAGCTCTTCTTCAACCTGCACACTAGTTTCTCCTTCCCTTTCACTTCATATCCTTGTGGCTACTGCATATATATCTCTTCCTCCAAATCCCCATGGAGAAAGGCTGCGTTTACATCTAACTACTTAAGATGCAAATCTTCAACTTCTACTAGACTTAAAATAGTTCTGATTGAAGTCATTTTAACAATAGGAGAAAATATTTCATCAAAATCAATACCTTTCTTCTATGCAAACCCCTTCACCACAAGTCTAGCTTTGTACCTTTGTTTTCCTCCATCTTCTTCCTTCAGCTTGTAAACCCATTTATTCTTCAATGTAGTTTTTCCTGCATGCAACTTGACTAAGTCCCAAGTCTGGTTATGCATTAAGGAGTCCATCTCTTCTTCCTTGGCTACCTCCCACTTCTTCCTACTTTCAACCTGCATTGCTTCTTCATAACATTCGGGTTCACCAGAATCAGTCAACAATAAATAATATAATGAAGGAGAATATCATTCAGGGGGTCTACTTATCCTAGTAGATCTTCTAACACCACTTTCAGGTGTTTGGGGTGCCTGTTGCTGTTGTGGTGGTTGTTGTTGTTGTGGTTGTTGATTATTATTATTTTCAGGCACCTTTACTTTTTCAGTGATTTCATCAAGAACTGCGTATTCCTTGTTTTATTTTTCGCGTTTCTTTTCCTGCAACTGATTCTTATACAAGACCTGTTCATTGAATATTACATCTCTGCTCCTAATGATTTTGTGATTTTCGTAATCATATAAGCGATAACCAAAATCATTAACACCATATCCAATAAAGGTACATTTCTTTGACTTTGCCTGAAACTTTGTTCTATTTTCTTTATCAATATGGACAAAGGCCTCACAACCAAAAGGCTTTAAAAAAGAGTAGTTTACCTTTTTACCTATCCATGCTTCCTCTGGAACACCACCATCCAAGGAACTTGAAGGCCCTCCGTTTATTAGATAAACAACAATATCTACAACATCTGCCCAAAATTGTAAAGGCAATCCTGCATGCAATCTCATGCACCTTGCACGCTCCATGATTGTTCTGTTCATCCTTTCTGACACACCATTTTCTTGTGGTGTTCTTGGAACTGTCTTCTCTCTGTGAATTCCATGCTTTGAACAATACCTATCAAACTCTTTGCTGCAATATTCACCTCCATTGTCTGATCTGAGACACTTTAATTTCTTTCCTGTCTCAATCTCAACCAAAGCTTTCCATTTCTTGAAAGTATCAAATACATTAGATTTATTCTTAATACAATAAATTCAAGTTTTTCTAGTTGCATCATCAATAAAAGTAACATAATAACGAGATCCACCGAGAGATGATACCTGAGCAGATCCCCATACATCTGTATGCATAAGCTCTAATTTTTCGCTCTTCTTTTCTTTCCCAACTCTAAGAAATCTGACTTTCTTCTGTTTTCCATAAATGTAATTCTCACAAAAGTCCAAATCAACATTCTTCAAACCCGGCAACAAATTCCTTGAGTGAAGAATCTTCATCCCCTTTTCACTCATGTGTCCGAGCCTATGATGCCATAAGGCTACATCCGCTCCTTTGGAAGTTAAAGCATTAACAGAGTTAGAAATACCATTGCATAAATACAATGTACCAACCTTTTTGCCTTCTGCTATTACCAGAGCTCCATTGGTAACCTTCCAAGATTTATCTGTGAAAGTTGTCACACAATCTTCACCGCCTAACTGCCCTGTTGAAATCAGATTTTTCTTTAGATCTGGAACATGCCTTACCTCCTTTAGTAGCCATTGGTTTCCATTCTGCTGTTTTACAAGAACCTTACCCATTCCAACAAATTTATAGGGTTTATCATCACCCAAACGAACTTGTCCAAAATCTCCTTGAACATAGTCATGAAAGTATTTCTTATCAGGTGTGGCATGGAATGAGGCCCCTGAATCTACCACCTAGGAATCAGTAATATTTTTGAAAGAAAGAATCAAAGCATCTTGTAACATTTCACCTGTCACATTTGCTTCATGATTGTTTTCTTGCTGTGCATCTCCTTCTTTTCCCTTCCGAGATCTATAGTCTTTCTTTAAGTGTCCTTTCTTTCCGTATTTCCAGCACACTATCCCCGATCTAGACTTGGATTTGCCTTTCCTTGATTTACTGCGATATCTTGAGCTCTTTCCTCTTTCCATTTTTCTTCCCCTAGACTCTGCACTCAAAGCATTACCCGATGTCTCACCGGAGCTTTTCCGTTGCATTTCCTCGCTAAGGATAGCACAAACAACATCATCAAACTTTAAAGTACTAGATCCAGAAACAAAGTTACTAATGGCCATTATTAAACCATTCCAACTTTCTGGTAATGAGCACAAGAATAACAGAGCTCTAACTTCATCATCAAAGTTTACCCCTACAAAACATAACTGACTTGTAACAGTATTAAAATCATTTAAATGGTCTGCAACAGATCCACCTTCCGACATCTTCATATTAAATAACCGTTTCATAAGAAATACCTTGTTTGAGGCCGAGGGTTTTTCATATAGTTTCTCCAACGCCTTAATCAAACCCTCTGTCGTTGTTTCCTTCGAAATGTTGAAGGTGACCGATGCTGCGAGGCACAACCGTACTGTTCCGAGTGCCTTTCTATCGAGAAGGTTCCATTCTTCATCTGTCATTCCCGTCGGCATCTTTGTTTTTCTGCCCAATGGTAGGTACAGATCTTTCTGATATAGATAATCTTCCATCTGCATCTTCCACAGCGAGAAGTTTTGGCCGTTAAATTTCTCGACCCTAAACTTACCATCTTCCACCATTGCTCCCACTCGAACGAGGAACCCTTCTTTCCTGCGAGTTTATCAGCCAAATAGACCTTCGGCTCTAATACCAATTGTTAGAAAATTATATATTACGGAGCAATGGAACACATAAAATATTGCAGAGATATAAACACAGAAAACGCATAAAACAAGAGAGACACAGATATACGTGGTTCACCCAGTTTGGGCTACGTCCACCCCGAATAGCTAGTCCTTCCTTTCTATTATCCAGCAAAATGAAGAGACACAACCTACAACAGATCCGCTGTAATATCCTCTATTTTCTCTCACAGTCTCACCTCTCTGCTTCTTGCTCGAAGAATACACATATATTACACAGACTCAATACAATGCCCTCATACAAAGAGAGGGGTTGCCTTCTAGGGAAAAAAAACCCTAAACTAAACATAAGTTCTACCATCAGATTATCTGCCTAATGAACGGCCCAGATTGACTAGAAATTACTATACTTTTACAAGGCAATTTTACATTTTTTTTTTAGCTTCGAGTGCGTTGCCCCCGAAACCCCCCACCAAGGGGGGGCTCCCCAAAGGTCGCAGCCGCCCACCCTAGACCCCCCCTGCAGCGAATATTTTACGGGCGGCGTTGCCACCCCATTTCGAACTGGGGTCCAATGTGGCGATACCTTTGAATACAGAAGATAATCAGGCTCCACACCCAACATTATGGTGACTCTCCTTGCATAAATGGTGTAGAGGTTGGAATCTTAGAAGGAACCAACAAGATATTCCTGAGAGTTTTAATGGTTTCACTACTTCCTACCTATAAAAGAATCTAAAGAATAAATTCAGAAGCAATAAAACCAAGATCTTTGGTTCTGAAAAATCTTGAACCCCCAACTTGTTGAATCCTTGAAACCGCTTCTAGGCCTTCGCCAAAAGGAAGCATGATGTCTAGATATCATCTCTTCCTCCAGATGAAGCCCACAAGATTTGATACTGGAACACACACTTTCCATCACGATTTTCTCATAGCTCATGCACAAAAATGCATCACACATCTCTAAGATATCCCAGATTAGTGACAGAATTCACAGTTTGTGTAACCCTTGACCCCAAACTGTGGGAAAATAATGACGCACCATAGATTAGACCATGTTTATTAGCTCAGAAAACATGCCTGGATGGATAGGTGAGTGAGTAAATGCAATCAGGGCATCAGATTCACAGGTTTCCCAACCAACCACTATTTGCGGAAAGAATAACCTTACTTGGTAGGATACTTTGACCAGTTGTATTACCTTTTGTCGAATGGATTTGACTTACTTATACCAATTAAAAACCTTACATTTGAATTAACCTTTCTAAACTGGCTGGATCAATTGAGCATTGTAAAGAAGAAGGTTCAGGCCTAAAACACTTTTGGATTTATGAAATACTTACAGATAGTGAATATTGGAAGAGTGGCTTGCTTGCTTGGGTAGGCATTGTTTAACCAAGATATGGCTCTGTCGCTTCTTGCAATGCTACTACTAGAATCTCGATTGGACTGTTCCAAGAGACCAACAAGATATGCCTCTAATGCTTCCTGAAATATTGGGCAAACTCTCTTGCAAGCCACTGGAACAACAATTTTGTGATGAGAAACTCACTGTTTTTCTCGTATTTTTTGTAATTCCTAAAGAGAAATAGTGCCTATGAGGATTTTTCACTCCACTTGTCGGCAGTACAGACTTCATAGCTATCTTGGACGCCAACTTCTTCTGTTCCTTAAATATATTTTTATTAAGGCCATGATTATGCCATATGCAGGTTCAGATCATTGCATAAGTGGCCCTTCAAATTGGATAGCGTTTGGCTTCAAGACCCTTCATTCCTTCAAAAATTTCAAGAATGGTTGGAAGACTTGATGATTCAATCTTGGAAAAAGGAAGGTCCAGATCAAATTAAATTATAGATGCATGAAATTGACATTAGAAATATTTTGTCATAATTCATTAATTAGATAGGGGTGTCCATTAATCAGGATTAGTACTTTCTCTTCGCTCCCCATGGTCTTGGAAAATACAAGCCTTCCTACTAAAACTAAAGAGTCTAACGACCAAAATCAAGGAGTAGAATAAGTCAAGATTCAGAAACATCTTTGAGGAAAATCATACGTTAACGGGACATAGATCAATAACTCTACCTCACCTCTAATCTTCTCGAGATACCCTACCGAGTTGGTTTGGTGGAGCGAAAATTGCCTTGGTAAATATGGTTAGAAATCCCTATTTTTCATGGATAGTATGATTATAAAATTGTTTTGTTTAATTCTAAGTCCTGAGAAATTATTTAATGCAAAGTATAGTATGATTATTAAATTATACAAAGTTGCGAAGGTGGAAAGAAATTAAAGAATTAAATATATAAAATAAGTGTGTAAGGCTTGTAATTTTACAATATGTGTAGATATCAATTGGCACAACTAAATGCAAACATAATATAAATGTGTATTAGAATATTATTTCATAGCTTCTTTTAATATGCATAGTAAATATTATGAAAATATATAGTATTACATGTATGGAGGATGGTTAAATGTTATGAAAATTAAATATATGAGATTTGTAGTTTTACAGTATATTTAACTATATAGAGTAAATATTGGGAAAAAAATAAAAAATATAAAAGACAATAACCTATTATCAAATTTGAATATACACAATTAAATGTGTAAAGTTATGTACTCTCATAATATATATTGCATGTTGATTGACACAATGATATATATTTTTTCCGATCTAAGTTTGACACTTTCACAATCCCTGTTTTCATCTACTTTATATTTTTATAGAATATTCCTCCCTACTACTTTTTGATTTTTTATAAAGCAAAGTTTGAGCCAAAAAAATAAATTCCTTGTCAAAATTCAAATTTCTAGTGTTTATGATGTTTTTGGCAAGAATTCAATTCAAAACTATTGTTTGCTTATTTAATGAAATTGGGTAATGGCTCAATTTTAAAAATAAATAATTATAATGCATTGTGTGTTAAATTCATCCCATGGAATATTTATAAATCTTTAAAGTGAAAATATTGTTATGACACTTGGAAACTTGATTATATTTATACATATTCTTTAGTTTAAAAAAATTTAAATTGCTTGCATATTATAGATCTTATATGCCTTGGCAAGGAGAATACACTTATGTGTCCCAAGATGTTATTGTCGATTGAAAACATATTATAAATTGCAAAAATAATTATGAAGACATTTACAATTCGCTAAGATTACTATGCAATATTTTCGTTTTATCTTTATCACCTTCTTTTATCATATTATTACCTCTGTTGGCCCTAAATATCATGTGTACACCTACAACAAAGTCTTTGAGAGTAATTTATTGCTTCTCCATGACTTGAAGATATTTTTTTTCCTTGTTAGAAGTTGTGAACACAATGATCCCTATAAAGCCATCCTAGAAATTTGTTTCAATTCCTTTCCACAAGGTAAGAACAAATCTTCCTAATGATACTAGATTTATTTCTAACTCTAGGATTGACGCCATTTGTAATTTGTATAAAAGCTTCATAGCAGTTGGATGCTTTGGCAATTACATACATCCAGAACACTAATTAGGTTTTGTATCAGGGAGGTGTGCAAATCAAACCATTAACACTATCACACTACCCGTATCTTAACTATAGGCCTTTTCCTTTTTCCATCCCTTAGGAAATCATACTATGTTGTCATTATCAAGTATTTGCAAAAAAATATGCCTTGTTCAAATATTGTTGTTGTGTTTTTTGTCGTGCATTGGTTGTTTTTTCAATTGAATGATGTAGCAAACTCTATATTGTTGTGGTGGCTAAGTTCTTTTACCTTCCCATCTGTTTTATCCCTTTCTATACTATATTTTTTCAAGTTAATAGGTGGATTTATTTGTCATGGCTTGGCCCCACTGCTTTAACTATATGTGGCATAAGAAGGCTTGTCTCTAAATTACCTTGTCAAGAGATCTTGAGGATTATATCTCAATTGAGACAAAGGATGATATGATTAAGAAACATGAGTGATGTATCAATTTTCTTAAATTCAATTTTGATGCCAAAAATTGAATCACAAGATTCATGGATAACTTCTCATAGCTAGGATGAACCCACTTGCTACCCTATACAACCAAGTTCCTCAATCTCAATCTTAATCAACTGCTCTTGCTAACAAGTGGTTTAATGTGATTCATAATAACTCTAAGAGAAATTGTTGCAAATTAAAATGCTTGTCCCAATGAATTAAATTGCAAATTAAATTATTGAAAGCTTGAAAACTCTTGAAAAGAGACCAAAGGTTTGTATTCTAAAAAACTAGTTTTATTTCCTGGCCATGAAATTATAGATCTATCATTATCTCTACGATCCCCCCTTACCATTAGTTGATAATGCATGTTCTAATGCACAACACAATGCAAATCAACTAATACAATGACATAACAACTTTGAAGTGAATATAATTTGCATGTGGAATATTAAATCATGTGTTGAGCTTGAGGGTTGTCTAGTTCAAAGTCCGCTTTTAAAAATGTGAGAAAAAGCTCCACACATCCTAAACAAATGATGAAGGATGGCCTTCAATGATCAAGAAACAATGAAAGACTACGAAGCCTATGCAAACCCAAAGGTAGCAAAAGTCTACTAAACAAGGAGATAAGATTTTTAATAAAATCATGCCTTTATCTTCGAGGAACAATAATAATGAGCACACTCTCAGTTTCTCTAACTTATATTCATTATTTTGCATACTTAGTAGACTGTGCACTAACCATGCCAAGAAAGAACCATGTCATCTCAATAACCTTGAGTACCCCAAACTAGTTTGGGTTCCTAAGGAGTAAATGGATAAGAATACATGTAATAATATTTGATTTAAAGTGCAACCTAATGGAATGGAGGCCATGGCGCTATTGCGTTGTTTCTATTTTCTTTATGCCTAAATTTTGAGTATAGCTAGGAGAAAATAAAATATGGTTTCTAGATTTAATTCCTTTTGCTTGTGATTCTAAGTCCACTCACTATGATTAAATTCTAGAATTGGATTAGCTATGGTTTTTTCCCATGTCGCACATCAATAGCTAGAACGAATAAGAAAAAACATGTAAGGGATTCAACTTTCCATGAACATTATGATCGGGATGCTGAGAATGTTCAGTAATCGGACATGGCATTATTCATTAATTAAAAAAAAAAATTGGTCTATTGCATAGCCTCGGGTTGAACTCAATTATTGCAATGAACAATATGTACTTACGCTTTTGTCCTTTTCTTCATGTGTTGTTTTAAATCATTCCTTGTTTGTTGACACCATATTTTCGTCAGGGATGTTTAAAATTGGCTAAACTATGAACTATCAATTTCACTATGATTTTTTTCTATAACATTAAAATTAAAATTAAAATATAAATCATTTATAAATAATAATATAAATAATAAATACTCATGGGTGACTTAACATGAACTAAATTACCAAGTATTGATTTAAGTTTGGTTTGTTTTTTATAACACTAAACATTAAATATATATAATTTATAGATAATAGATATAAATTATTTAAGCTTTAAATGTATTCAATTATCATTAATTTTTTTGGTTTCATAGAAAAGTATACATTATGCATAAAAAAAAATTGTGTATTAAATATTAGATCGATTGAACAATATTCATTTGGAAAATAGTTTATATAGCCATATTTTAGAAAGATTGTTTTTATCCCTTAAATCTACTTACCAATTTTCATCATAGAATAGAAGAAATTAGTGGCCATGGAAGTCAATTATGTCAATTACTTCTTTTCTATATCTTTAAAAATGAGGATACAAATCTAGTTCATATGAACCTTCTAATATTTTATTGAGAGATGTTTTAAATATTTTGATCTTGATCCTTGAATCTACCAAGGGTCTGGACAAATCAAATTTATCAATGTACAATTTTTTTTTTCATCTCTAGAAATTTGATCCCTCTTGAGACTTATGCATCTAGAGTTAATATGGTTGTAGGCTAGTTTGACTACTAATCTAAACTGATCTCTTGTTAGAGTACATAGGTACAAATCTTTCAAGTGTAATACAAGCAGCTAATCGAGACACCAGTGGCTCTGCTGTTAAACTTATCACAATGCCTATGTACCTTTGAGTTAGGGTTGTGACCAACTCTGTTAGAAAATTATATATATTACGGAGCAATGGAACACATAAAATATTGCAGAAATATAAACACAGAAAACGCACAAAACAAGAGAGACACAGATATACGTGGTTCACCCAGTTTGGGCTACGTCCACCCCGAACAGCCAGTCCTTCCTTTCTATTATCCAGCAAAATGAAGAGACACAACCTACAACAAATCCGCTGTAATATCCTTTGTTTTCTCTCACAGTCACACCTCTCTGTTTCTCGCTCACCAAATACACATCTATTTCACAGCCTCAAAATACAATACCCTCATACAAAGAGAGGGGTTGCCTTCTAGGGCAAAAAACCCTAAATTAAACATAAGTTCTACCGTTAGATCATCCGCCTAATGAACGGCCCAGATTGACTAGAAATTACTATACTTTTACAAGGCAATTTTACATTTGTTTTTAGCTTTAGGGGCGCTGCCCCCGAGCCCCCGCCGGGGGACCGCTGGCCCTCGGACCCCCCAGCCGGGGGGGATCGGCCCCCCCGGACCCCCGCAGGGGGGACAAGTCCCCCCCGCGTGGAGGGGTGTACAAATTTCCTGGGGTATACATCCGGCGGAAACAAAGACCTCTGAACAATCATGCTCCACACACAACAAACTCCAAGGCCCATAGATAACTAGGTGAGAAATTAAAAAGAATTTTGTTTTGTTTTTCTAAAGTACATTCAAATGCTCGTTACATTTCCCAACATTTGATTCATCGACAAAATTAATTTTTTTTACTGCAATTCTCTCTTTTCAAAATTGTAGTTATATTATGTTAGCAATATTGCATGTTCTTTTCTTTGATTCTCAATCTAATTCAAGTCACTTTTAAATGCAAGTCCTTTATCTCAATACTATTTGCACATAGGAATATTCTTCTTTGTTTTGATTATGAGAATTATGGCATGCCATTAACACTAGGGCATAAATGCATGAACTGATTTTTTTATTTTTTGGGGGGGTTTAATAGCTAGTATAGCTATATCAATTTAAATGATTAGTAGATGTAAATATAGATCAATCAACAATAGACATTGAAGTGCTTATACTAGAAAAAAAAATGATATTAATATTAGGAAAATAGGAAGTGCCAGGCTTATGCTACAATTTGTCCATTGGTCTAATGGTTGACTATGAGGAATATTCATACAACTAGAATTCATAGCATAAATAACCACTTTTCTCTAGTAATAGATATTAATCTCATGAACTCTACTCATATTGCATATATAATTTGCATAGACAAATGCCAATAGTGCTAGATATTGCTGTCATAAATAGTACTCCTTTCTTGGATATAATTTTCATGGATGCATATCTAATCTAGGTAAATAAATTTCAGTTAGTGACCAAAATCTATCATTTGAGTTTATCATTGGCTAAAGTACTTATTGGATTTTAAAATTAGGAAGACATGGTAAAATGAAACATGGCTAGGGTTTTGTTTACATAGAATCTTTGGAGCCTGCATCATTTAGAATATGTTTCCTTATGCTTGGATGTTGGGAAAAGAAATCAAATGCTATGATTTTTTTTTGTTATATATATTTATATATATATTCTTTGAATCTGCAGACTAAAGTTACATTGTAAACATATTCAGTTGTGACAACAACTTAACAATATTGCTACATTGTATTTATCATGTCTCTTCTCCTTCCATAGTCAAATATATCAATGATCCGCAGAGAGTTGAAAGAGATTTCGAAGCACATTGAACATGTGGAAAGCTTTTTGAGCTATGAGCACATAGATGAACAAAACCATGTGGGAATGTGAGGTTTTGTAAGGCTACACATAAAATGTCGAAGGCCATTTTCACTTTTTAAATCAATTAGCCAAGTTGCAATAGAAAAAAAAAATGCTTGACTTGTCAACATTTGAACTCTTCCAACTACTGGGGCTAGTTTTTACAATTGTTTTTCTACTACTGCTTATTGTAATTGACACACAAAAAACTTTAAAGAGGAGAGCATGTTAGTTATCTCTTTCTCTTGATGTCACGATGAAGTTATCTCTACTCTATTAGTTGAAGTGAAGCCCAATTGCCAACAATCATATGCAAATTTGAAAATTTTAGGGTCATGGAATGTCTTGTGATGCGGCAGCTGAAATTGCTTCAACTATTACTAGGAGATGAAAAGTCTAATAGTCACATAGTGGGTTGTAAAAATGAAGCAGACAAGAAAACTAGTGGTGGACACTTCTAATGCAAAAATGGCAACAAGTAAATTGCATCTAGCTTATTTTGCTATAAATGTTTGTGCTATTAGATTCAATGTGTGTTGTGATATGCAAAGAATATTGAGGCAATGTAAAATGTAGACATGCGAAATACCTACCTGTAAATTTTAAAACATAGATTTGGTAATGGACCAAAGGTCATGCTTTTGTTCCATGTACATATGTAGGTGAATATCATATTGATTATTTTGGTTTTGACACTTGGAATTAATAGAAACTCAACAAGGACCCAACAAAGAGAAAGTTAGAGTTGTCTAGCTAAAATCAATTGAACTTTTATTTGTTTGTTTGAATGTACACACATGCAAAAGTAGCTATTTGAAAATAGTGAACCTTTAGTTGCATGACTAGATGCATATATTGATTTTGTCATGTATGGTATATTGCCATTAGAAAATTATAGACTTGTTTTATGGTGGAAACTATTTTTCCTAAATAATTCATAATAACATATCTTGAATCCATATAATCTTCTTACTTTTTATATATCCAATGACTTAATTGCCTAACATATCATTGCAAAAAAGAGCAATAGAGTTTTACGATAGCAGATTAACTCTTTAGGTGATTTTTTTCCCTCACGTGTGGTATGTTTTCATTAGAAAATTGTAAAATTGTTTTATGCTGGAAAATATTTTTTCATGGATAATTCATAATAACATATCTTGAATCTATATAATCTTTTTATTAATGAATTCATTGTTTGACATATCATTGCAAAAAATGACAATAGAGTTTCAACATAGCAGATTGGCTCTCTGGCTTTTTTTCACTTGTTTGCTAGTATTTGAACATATGCAAACAATACAATTTGTTTTTATTTACTTATAGCTTGTTCTTCATGTGCTATGTGGTAGAGAAAACTACTCAAGATTGTTTTATTGTCACAAAATAAATAAAGAACAAAACCACAAATTGCATCTTACATAACAAGTTCCATAGTCCTCTTTAATAGAACTCGCAAGTTCAATATTTAAAGTAAATTGTGATTTTTGGACTTTGCAAAAATTTTGAATCACACAACTTGCCATTTCTAGTAAATGAGATTTATGGCAACAAAAAATGCTTTTGCATTACCAGAGTCGCATTTCCAAGAAATTGATCACAAATGATCCAAGTTTAACCTATATAGGTTGCAACACTTCTTCTACAACCCAGAAGATTATCCTTTTGACTCATTTCTTGTCCTCCTTCACTTTCACTATACATCAATTGAAATACAACAAGGAATTGTGAATCATTTTCAACAATGTTTAACTATCAAACATGTAGCTGCTTTGCAATCACTACATATTGAATTAAATTATGAATACCTTGAAGATATTCACCAAGTTACCAATGTCGAAACAAATTTGGAAGGATTGGATACACCTTCTTCTGCTTCTATTGATTCAAGAGTTAGCTTATGGGGTGACATTTTTTGCATCAAATGGTTTTCTAATTAACTGTCAATTCTAGTATATGTTTGTCTATTAACAAATGGATAACACTTTCTTCATTTCAACCAACATCTTCATGGCTATCAATTCAATATTTTGTTGCATAACTAGAATCCTATATGTGGCCACGTTGATCCACTACTACTATATCGCACAATAGACATTGTTTCTCCAGTTTCTAGATCGATTACTCCATGCATTGTTGCAGAGCAATGCTCTCTTTTGCAATTTGAGATGTTGTTCATTAAACAAGCCTTATTAGAACAAGGATTTTTGATACATAACAACATTATCAATGACTGTCATGACCCATTGTTTAGTTTAATCTGTACATTTGCGCCATGGTTTTACATGTTCGCAATGAGAAAAAAAAATTCACAGACTTTCCACAATTGCTATAGTCAAAATGATAGAAGAGCTATCACATGCTTGCAAAAATGCCTTAATGCAAAATTGATTCAACAAGAGCAATTTGTCAATGATTGGCATAATTATGTTATAAACTTAATAATGTCATACGCGGATAGACATATAAAAGGAAGATCCTTTGAAATCCAATGGATATTTGAAATACTTAATGTTAATATCTACATTTGGAATGTGATCGTGTGTATTGAATTTAAGTGATTTTTAATCTTTATTTATATCTCTATTCTCTTCTCTTGGAAACACTATACAAACATTCATAAAAGGGTTTTCACTTCATAGTAGCCCTTTGTTTTTGTTATAGGTACAATTTATTGACTGCTTTGAGTGCCACCCTTCAGAGCAATTATAGGTAAGCTTCTTGGTTTTTGGTTTTAGGAAGTTACCCTTAGGTTTTTATTACAGAAATAACCCAATTATTGATGACATTTCTTTCCATTTTTACCTTCTTAAAACCACATATTATGGTGTATCTTGGGCACCATTTAATACTATTTTATGTTGGCTGAGAGCCTTGGCTTTGTGTCACTAGAAATTTAAAATTAAGGAAATTGGATTCTGATGGCAGAAACTGCTAAGGCAAGCCAGGCCAACTCTGGTGATACTCGATGATGTATGGTCTAAGGAAAACCTGGATAGTTTGTTATTTCAAGGGCAAGGCTACAAAACCCTTGTGAAAACTTGAGATCGATCTATCATCCTCACAACAACTTCTACTCAACTTTATGAATTTCCATTGCTGGAAGATGGTGATGCTTTGTCCCTTTTTACTTTCGGGCCTTTGGACAAAGATCATTTCCAAATAATGTAGACGAACATCTAGTCAAAGAGGTATGCTTCTTACAATACTTAAATGATTTTCATATGGAATATGTTATCACAATAAACTTCCTATTTGGTCAAGCTTACTGATTTGTGAACAACAGATCAGTTTTTTAATAAAAGAGATTCTAGCCACATAGGCATTAGTCCTTTAGTAGAATCCTTTGCCACATAAAGCTATGTGTTCGTCATGAATAAAGTTGAAACAAAGCTTGAGAATGCAGTTGAAAACAACCAAAACTCATGCGATTGGTTCCCCATCTAGATAATTTATACTTACGATGGTTCATGTATGTATCACAGGTGCAAGCAGAATGTAAATTCCTATCACTTGCTCTTAAAGTTTCTAGAAGCTTGTTGCACGATGCACGTCACGTAACATGGGAGAGTGCCAAGAAAAGGCTTCTAAATGCATAACTAATATTAGATTATCATAAGGAAAGTCTTCTTAGATGATTGGAGAACAATATTGATGTTCCATATGAGGAAGCACGATAATGCTTCTTGCACTTGGTATCATTTCCAGAAAATAGAAAAAACTTGGTGGATACATCGTTGGACATTTGGGTTTACGTGAAAAAGGTCGAGTGGCAGGATGATTTTGCCATCTTACTAGAATTTTCTACTATAAATATTTTGAATTTTACAAGCAATCTCAGGTAAGAGCCTTATCTTTTGTTTGTATTTTTCGATCTTTTTGATCTTTTCTTCCTTTGTCTCATATTATACATTGTACTATCATGGTAATTGGGCATTGTAGGAGTCAAGCGATCAATTATGGAAGTGCTTCTAAACTGTACTTTTCTCATCAGCATATAATGTGAGACTTGCCCCCATATTTGGCATCTGTAGGTTGTGTAGGTAATTTAGTTCGTAGGAAGAGGATGCTAATGCCTAAAAAGGGAGACAATTTGCTAGTAAAATTGGAGTTTCTCGAGGACCACGCATTTTCCTCTCAACTTGCTTCCCTTCACACAGGTGAGTGATTTTGGCAGCTTTTTTGAAATGTAAATAGTAAATAATATATTTGGAATTGTTGTTTCTTTTCTTTGTTCCTTTCCTTTCATGTTAACTAATGTATAATCAATAGGGTATATGTTATATATGTCATAAAGCTGGGCTACAAAAATTGTAGGGCCTCCCCAAGGATTCCTAATGTCCAGTTCATTGGGAAATGGTTATTTGGAAGCATTTCTTATGAACAATGACATCCAATCACTAAAATCCTCAGATTATGCTAGTTTTATCAAAATGATATATGTAGTTAGTAATATATCCTTGATCATTTTCCTCTCTTCTTTTCTCTTTAGACAAAATGCTCTAATTTTTCCATTTACGAGTGCAAAGAAATCAACTTAAGAGAAAGCTTTATATTTTTGCTGAGCATAAGTATTAAGTTCAGGAATTCATAAATAGTGACTACAATGTTCTAATGGAACTTTTCATTTGTGCTCTACTTATGTCGGTGTTATGGAAGAGGACCAATGGTGTGATATGAATTTTCGTTAAGCAAAGGCATTAGTTTTAGTTTTTTTCTGCAAGCAAATACTTTCTTCCAACATTTTTGAGTGCAAAAGATGCCAACTTGTACAAGACTGCTTCAGGGACATGCACACTTTACACAATCACAACTCGTTGTTCATATTAGAAAGTATATATTGTGAGACTATATATTTTTATTCATCTTCAAGGAACATACTATTATCACAATGTAGATTTCAAATTGTTGTTAATAATAGCACACTTATTTTGTAAATAGATTTTGTTATGTTTTCAAAGGTATCTTTAATTTTATTTGTTTTATAGCATATACTACAAGAATATCGCATACACTGAAAGTGAAGAAACAATGCCCCTGTGCTCAAAACATACATCTTGATCATCATAAAAACACATCAGTATTAAAATTAAGCTTTTATATATATTTAATAAGACATTTTCCTAGAATGTTCTTTGAACAAAAAACCATGTGGAGGCAATGTCTAAAAAAGCAAGGGTAGTGACATTTACACCATGTGGCTCTGGTTAAGTATGGATTGATTTTATTAAGAAGTTAAAAAAAAAAGTGAAACATAGTTTGTAAAGATATTGGATATTGTAGGCATAATAAAAGAAGTGTTTTGTACAATGAGAAGTCGATGAATTTTAGAATATAAGTTTTAATAAAGTTAATTTTGAAGAATGTAATCAAGGATATTATTGGGTCGTGGCTATGAGTAACCTTATTCAATGCCTTTTTATAAGATTCTAGTTAAGGTCCTTCTATATTAAATCGAAAGAGTGGTATCGTGTATTATTATTCAATGTAGTATTCTATATACAATCTTAATAACATGGGAGAGCATTGTATGGAAAAAAGGAGGGTACACAAGTTGTAAATGCCTTGGGTTACCTTATTGATGATGCTAGAGTTTAGGGTTAGATACGAAGTATTTTGATATTAAGAGGAGGTGAAGTGATTAGTAACTATGTTGCATATAACTTTCAATCATCATTCAAACTTTTCAAGTGTTGTTGAAAAAACATTAAGTTGTTTGAAAGTTTTTTTAATTGTTATTGGGGTGTCCATTAGTGATGAAGATATTATTTTTGTTTAATTAGTGTTGAGGATAAAACTTTATGTAATGCATTCTTTCATCATGTGAGAGGTTGCATTATTGTTCATTATTTGGGAATTTTGTCCAGTGTGAATATAGGGGCTTTACCTTGTTGACCAAAATCTATTGCATTCATACATGCATGGAGTTTTACAATTGTGAAATTAAAGTCAATATATTATAAGTATTGTTGGGAGTGGAGCAGTGATAGGCATTGCTAAGTTTTAAAAGGGGTATATAGTAAAATAGGGGAAGTATAGTAAAAAATAAGGGTATTTTCTAATCAAAAGATGTATTGTGAGTGGGGTTCGACAAAGGATTTTGAGAGGTATTTAATAATATCTTTTAAAATAAATGGTATTATTTAATATCTCATAAACATACATGCTATGTCACAAGCTCATGAAGTGAAAACCCATGGGTGTGAAACTCTCGAAGTGTCTTCAGAAGTCATGAAAGAAAATGAAAAGCTAGTTGTATAGAGATCTTACATTTGTAGGAAAGTGAACTATTCTTAGTAGGATTATGTGGGTTTTTTTTTCATATTTATCATGGTTCCTTTTGGTTTCCTTCTTGTTTTGATTTTTCCCTCTCAAAGTATTTGTTAAACATGTTTCTTTGGTCCAAGTTAAGAGATGTTAAAACCCTCCCACTAGTATCATGGAAAATATATGTCATTTCTAAGAATCAAGGGAGGTTAGGTCTTATTTATGTCCAATTGCAAAAGTGCAGTGTTATTTTCTAAGTGGATTTTGTGTTTCTTGTTTAGAGATGAGCTTTTGAAAATGTTTATTATTAGTCATAATCTCATCTATTCAACATTTACACAACTTAAGTAAGGACTCTATCATTAATGACATTATTATTGCTACAATATGGAGGCTTGGAGAGTAGTTGTATCAACTCTTGATTGGAAATGAGTTGATTATAGGAAAGGATTTGACTTAGCTTGCTACTCAGTTTCAATGATAAAGGATCATTTGTCTAATCTGGTACATGCCCCAAGATCATTCCCTAAGAGTCTAGAAAATAATGGATATCTTTAAATGGAAAAAAGTAATGCAAAAAAAGATGCTAAAAAATAGAAGTAAAAATTTCCAAAAAATATTAGTCTATTACTTTAAGATCACTATAAAATTGAAAAGTTTTGAGAACTAATTCTAAAAAATTATATTTATAAATTTTACATTTATTCCATATCCCATTCGAAGAGAATGATTATACAGATACAATAAATCCATCCATCCCACATTATAAACTTCACACCATTACTAAAACCTCACCTCCCTTTTTCATTTAACATAAAATAAATAAACAATAAAAACTTTCCAAGATAAATAACCCATGAGAAACTCACACCATTACTAAAACCTCACCTCCCTTTTTCATTTAACATAAAATAAATAAACAATAAAAACTTTCCAAGATAAATAACCCATGAGAAACTCACGTTCATACAATGTGATCCTATAAGTTATAAGTTATCCTTTTGAAAGAGACTATTTTCTTTGCTATTAATATTCAAGGATTGCCCATTAAAGAGTGATTTGCTTATTTAGGATTAATAGATGCATGGTGTGCACATTATGATTAACAAGAGACAAGTGGTCAACTTTTGGGAGCCAAAGGGTTTCTCGTGATTGTTGGGAGTATATTTCAATTACTTGGTGATGTGCCATCTATAACAAGTTTGCATGGCAGAAAAAGCGGGAATGAGTGCGAAAATTTAAACAACCAAAAAAACATTTCATCATTTCATCTATATTAGATTGTCGCATATTTAGAGGATTTTACCTATTCCTGTTTAGATTACACCTAATTCCATTTTAATGGATTCAATTAGAGTTTTGAATGATCTGGGATCCCTAAGATTTATGGGAAGTTGTAATATAATAACTTGTTAAGTTGAAAGGTAATGTTTTACTTGATTTGTATTCAATAATTATATGTTTAAGAAATTTCGAGCTTTATCTACATTAAATATCACTGGAAATCCAACAAACTCATGACATTTAGAGCTACTACACTTTTTTTTAATTAATTAAGAAAATAGAATAGACGTTCTAGCTTAAAAATATAAATACTTATTAATTCAAATATTCAAATCCTTATAAATTAAGCATGTAAATAAAGATCTCAAGTTCAATAATCTCTAGGTGCAAATTAAACCTGAACTCAGATTTTTAATTCAGACTTGTGTGTAGGTTTTAACCCCATACAGAAATTACTTGCATATGAATTCTAAAACACAGAAAATAAACAATGCGAGAGCATAACACATAAAACACATATATACAGAGATTTTCCTCTAGATCCCAAAACCAGGACTGCTAGCTTGATTTTTCATTATGTTCCTTTCAATGTTACAATACATATTTATACATGCCAAAGCATCCAATACCATGGAACGAAAACCATCGCGTCTAAAACCATGGAACGAAAACCATCGTGTCCAAAACCATGGAACGAAAACCATCGTGTCCAAAACCATGTGCAAAAACCATGCACAAAACCATAGGTAGGTCTGCCCAACCTAATATAGGGTCCAAAAAAATTTCCCTGGGGCGCTGCCCCGGACCTCGTAGAGGGGGGCTACCCGCCCCCCTCAAACCCCCTGGATGGGTTCTGCCCCCCCGCTGCACAATCGACGCAACAAAGGGGGGGCTCCACCCCCTCTCTAACCCCCCGTTAATTACGCCGACGAGTCGTGGAAAGAATATAACACAACCCAACACTGTGGGCATTGCACACAAGTTCCAATCAATGTTGTATGTATAAGGATTGCTCAAATCAATGTTATATGTATAAGGATCGCTCGGAGCTGTGGGCATCACATGTTAAAATAGAATGTAGACAACGATGTGTACTTTGTGATGAATATATAGTTTATAATTAAACAAAGTCTTTCGGTAGAAATCACATGAGAGAATTTTTTGGCTGACTTAAACAAAGTCTTCCTACCGAAAGACTTTGTTTAATTCATTATGGATCAAAGAAGCTTGAATACAGTTTATAATTAGTTAACCCATATCATTTCCATATTAATCCATAAAATAGAATGCAACTGAAGTAATTTGAATGTAATATATATCGAACCCAATGTTGACTAAATTGACTTGGAAGTGAAAATCACCTTGTCAACCTTTGTATTCATTGAATTTTCATCCCTGCTTTGCTCGTCAAAAGCTACATAATTCGGTGTGGAGGGGAAGAAACTAGCAAAAGATGTAGGTTCTTGCTATTGTTGAGAGAAATTAAGTCAAATTTGCCAATCATACTTCTGCATTCATTATGTGCTTCAATATTTAATGAAGCAACAATGAGATGCTCATAAAAACACTCTTAAAATATCTACTAATAAGCATGTATATTTCTAATGAGCGAGCCAACTTAAGGACTATTCATGTTAGAAATCTACATAAGCCAAATGAGCATCACGTTGAAAACATCTTTGACTTTAATTGGGTGTAGATAAAACCCAGATAGAACAGAGAACCATTTAAAAACATAATGAGAAGGCTATCTTGGCTTCCTCTAGGATAGCCACGACTATAAAATAATTCATGGGTAACCTAAGAAAACTATATACATTGCACTAAAATGTTATTTATCACTTGGGATTTTAATAGCATTAAAGAAAAGAATAAAGACAAGTTTAGCTCAGGTAAATTTGAAAATATTCTCTATTAAATAGTACTAATTCAAATTTGAATTAATCTGAAAGTAGGTAGTAATATGTACTATAAGATGACTATATAACTATTTGGAATTTATAATTAACATATTTTCCAAATCAATCGACACCATAGCATATAGTTTAATTAATTTAACTCTAATCACCTTGCCACTCTTTGTTTTGTTTTAAGTTTCACCCTTGCTTTCTTGGTTAAAAGCCACACAATCTTCCAAGAGTTTTCTTATCCTCACCTACTCACCTAGGTCCTTCTCCATAGAGGCCCTTGCCTAACTTGATCAGTATGGGGCCTTACCTGCTTAGCATGGGACATGGTTATGGTTAATGGGTTGAGGACAAATAACAAACTTCTGTAACTAATTAGCGAGGCTGGGAAAGAGAGTAAAGATTCAGTAGCAGGGTAGTATTGTGGCATAAATATCTATATTGGGAATGATTAGACTAGAATAAATGAATTATAATCCAACTCCCATTTTATACATGAAGGAAAAACCCTATACAATCACAAGAGATTTTAAGTATACATCAATATGCCCAGTGCTTTGAAATGTTGTGCCTTCCGTATGAATTCACTTGTGCCATTGCAGACGATAACCAAATCAATAACCAAGTTATACTACATATCTGTGAAAAGATAAAGTAAACTAATTTTAAACAACTCTTAAAGAAATAAATGTGCTCCTAAGTACTTGTGATATGTGTTTAGGTATCTTGAAATAATTTATTTAAAAGCATTTTAAGTTATATAGCCTAACCTATCTTGTTTCGATACAAGATACCACAATAACTATAATTGCTTCATCCATGAAAAACTAATATCTATGTTTATAAAAAATGCTAAAACATTAAAATTGATAACGTACCTCGAAAGTCGAAAGCCTCATTCAACAAGAGACACACATGCCCCAACACTCCATGACCTGCCAGAAAAAACCTCGGAATGACAACACATAACATGGAAACGAAGGCGCCCAAAGAGCTTATGACTAGCAATTGTCCCAAAAGGTACAATGAGAGGCCGATAGGATTATTAAAAGGAGGAAACCTCTATAGATAGGCAACGAAACTATTGAACATGGTAATTGAAAAGCGGTGAATTACATTTGCAAATATTAAAACAAATCACTTACATTAGTGGTTCACATTATAACTAAAACATTAAGTAATTGTAAGATGCTTTTCATAAGATGCGAAATAATGGACAAAAAGCCAATCCGGGAAAAAAGCATCTCATCCTTCTTGACCACAGAACCAAACATTGCAAGAACCCTAGTAACTTCATTAAATAGTTGAAGCAAGATACAAATAACAGAATTACCTCTCCTCCTCCATGCCTAAAAATTGCTTCCTTTGCATGTTCCAGAATTTTTATTTTAAACTTTGTCAGATATGGATTGTCATTTAACCATTGCTTCCCCTGCTCTGTTTCTTTGGCACCTGAACCTTGTTTTCCATGGAACAAAGAGCAATTGGCTAGTTTCTAGCATGGTTCACGGGAGCATCAATGCACTCTCACCGTAAAAGAACATCACTCTGCAAATTATATGCAGAATTCTGTACCGATCTTCATGATCCCAAATAGAACAAATCCATTGAAAAGTAGCATAAAATATTGTTATCAAGCTGAGCCTAGCAAAATCTGACCTTCATGATGACCTGTATATGCCGATGCTGCAGAAATGGTCCCATCTTTGGATTCTATAACTGCATCAGAAAAGATGTGATAAATTGTCATAACAAGGTCCTCCTATTTCCTCATTTCTTGTATTGAAACACACTGTTTTCAGTTTAAAGAATGGGTATTTGCATATTAGATGTGTTTGGGTTTGTACGTATATCTCATGTAATAAGGCACTGATGGGTGTGTGCACACATGCCCCTCACATAAACAAGCTCGAAAACCAGAAACGATGATGATCATTTCCCTTTTGAAAATGCTCCTTCTTCCACATTCAATAGAACATCAAGGTAGTTGCATGACTGACATCTTGTGGGAATCATATTACCACTATTGCTTTCAAGGCAAACGTTTCTTGAAACAGTACTAACAGATATCGTATATCTTTTTTAGTATAATCTGTAGAATTTTGAAACTTTTCCAACATTTCCTGTGAACTCTCATCAGGGAAAATAAATATGACAGATATTCATATAAAGATAACTTAGATCAACATCATGACATACAATTAGTCTCCTAAATTAAGAAAAAATATCATCCTGTACAAAGGTAACTATTCCATATACCATTATTGGGTCTGACTTTTAAGTTTTCACCTAAACTGAGAATCTTCCAAAGTTACCATGCAAAAGCATTAGTTGTAGAACGGAAACCCAGACATGGAAATTCACTTCACAATCGACTAACATAAACAAAACAAAGGTAACATTTGTCATTCTCTATTGTTGTTCTGCACAAAAGTGGTTTTGAGGGGAATATCAAAGGAAGAAGGTTTTTATCCTTTTCCAGTTTGCCATCAGCCAAATCGAGCCAGTCAATCTTTGTCAAAATTGCAAGTTTGAATCAGTAAAATTGTTCGTTTTAATGCAGAAATGGATTTGGCACCCTTTAACACTTCTACTGCAAACAGATTGTAAAAATTAACATCTGATATGTGCAATTCCATCAAAACCAAAACGATTCTTGCTGGATTTAGACTACAGCATAGTAAAGTCAAAAGATTTCACTAAAGACAGAAATTTAGAAATGGTGCATAATCTGGATTCCTAAGGTGAGATATTTAGACTACAGCATAGTAAAGTCAAAAGATTTCACTAAAGACAGAAATTTAGAAATGGTGCATAATCTGGATTCCTAAGGTGATCGATATCTCAGATGATAAAATGAGAAATATATTTTACTTTTCAGTCCATGAATATATGTTAAGCACTTAAACACTTGAGCCCTGAGTATTAGTCAATCATGGGGCACATATCATGAGTAGGGTACATGCCCTGTGTGTCCAACACTCAAGTCGCATGTGTACTGATGTTGGCCAATGGTTAATGTCCCCATATGTTGTCATTTGTCAATTATTTTCAAACTATCAATAGTTGGATCTTAATGCACTAGTCCTAGTGCCAGTCACTTTTGATAATGGTGATCGAAAGTGTCACAGCAACTTTAGTTTCAGTGGTAGTGATATTGATGATATTGATTATGAGATCCAGGAGGATGAGCTATGAGAACCTTCTACCCTCTTTTTTTTTTTAAATTTCATCAGTACTGCCATCTATCATATTCTTTATGTATTATGTTTTGATGACACTGAATGAGAAAGCTGTGGTTCATGGATTCTATATGTATGATCTATGGTGTATTCTTGCACATTTTATGTGTTATAATTCTTTGTTTTAAATATTCTAGAACTTTACATTTTCATGTCTATATTTTATTTTTATAATTTGCACACATACACACATCATCGGAAATAAATCGCTAGGATACTCCCAGACACTTTTCCCCATTCTAAGCATGCCTGACTTTGTGGGAATCAAACTTGGGACTTGCACAGTCTGTTGGAGTACTAATAATGTCCTGGCAATACTGGCACCAACCCATTGAACTATATATATATATAGAGATTAGTGTCCCCTTAAACCCTTGCAGGTGGTTTAAATATTCCATTTCCCATTGTTAGGTTTCTTAGCTCAGCAAGCATTCTTCTCTTCCCATGCTTTGAGGACAAAGCATCTTAATGGGGGAAGACCTGTCCTATGGTCCTACCCATGACCTCTTGCAGGTGATCTAAATGTCCATGCCCCAGTGTTAGGTGTCTTGGCTCAACAAGCATTCTTCTCTTCCCATGTTTTGAGGACAAAGCATCTTAACAGGGGAAGACCTGTCCTAAAGTCCTCATAATTTAGCATGTGCATGTGCATCATGTAGGATGAGTAGGATTACATGTGTCAATAAATTGAGAGTGGACTTAGTTGAGTCATGACTCAGTTGTATATATATTATAGCTTCTAAGAGTTAATTGTATACATCATTATTATTGAGATTTTGAAATTGAGTTATTGCCTTTGATATTTTTCATCTCATTTCTTGTTTAGGTTGAGTGTTACTGCTTATTTCTGCCCCTATTTCTCTCTGTGTGTAGCCTGTCTCATTTGTATAGCAAGCATTATAAATATTCTGGTCAGAAAATAGTATCCATGTAAAGAAATCGATGAAAAAGAATCTAAATGCTATGCAGATAGTTGTATTCAGTAAGCTAGGATGCCATCATTTAGGCTTGATGCTAAATTTAGTGGTACCTGATTGACTTTTCATGCCTGAAAATTTCTTATGGGTGAGCAGCCTACTATTCACACTATTATTGTTTTGACTGCTGGTAGCAGGTGATAAGGAAGGATTGCATATATTTGTTGCTGACATCTAATGCCCAAGCTGCTTTGGAGTGACCTTCAATGCAATTCTTTTCTTTGATATGCTTTGCACTATTGCAGATAGATTATAGTTGGTGGTTCAGAACCCGTTTGCTTTCAAATATAATTTCCCGTTGGTGCAATATTTGATTACAGAGCTAGTTGGATCAACATGAATCCAAGCCTCTCACTGGATGAGAAATGGTGGTTACAATTTCAGCCTGACTTTCAAGGGAAGATCAATTTTGGTTGTGACTCTTTGTACAATAGGAGATTGAGCATCACTGAAGCTCAATTACCTACATGTACAGACTCAAATTTGAGTAATTGTTCCAATGGACAAACATGTGGACAAAGCATAAATGATACATGCTGCCCACGGGAAGTGAATGAGGAAAACTCTGCCTTTAACAAAGTCAAGAAAGTGAATGGAAGTAAAGATCATACAGCTTCAGCTGTTGATGGTTGTCAAGATCAGGCATGGACAATGGATAAATTGACGAAGAGAAGGGCTTGAACTCCTTGCTACTTTATGGCCATTCACCCTCAACTTCAGAAGCCACCGAATCACAAGTTTCCCATAAATCATCCTCCACTGATTACCAAGAGAGAATCATTAGGTGAGTTTGGTTGCCCCATGATGTCTCATAAAATACTATTTTTCAAAGGTGCGTAAAATATACTTGATAAGCAGGGGAATTTTTGTCTTTGTAATTCTTGTTCTTTGCAAAAGCTAATATGTATATTTACAAAAAATCTCTTTCATAGAACGTGAACAAAAGTCCATGATAAATTGGCAAACTATATTGGCACATCCATTCAATGTCCACTTTTTTAAACTCATACGGCTCCTCCATATTCTGGGTTGCCATACAATTTTCAGTTCCTTTTGAGTCTTAGAGAGTTTATAAACATGCAATACATGGAGAACCCTGCATTAAAGATATAGTGATAACCATAACATGAAGGTGTCATTGACAAAGGCTTCTTGCTAATAAATCTGGGTATTGGTAATTTATTCTTAATTTCTTGGTGGCTCAAGCTAGTCATTACTGTTTGGCAGATACAATGGCAGGATAACCAGCTCCGATGGAGAAACAGAATATCTGGAAGCTGATTATACCAGGAAGTCAGACTTATTGGATGCTCTTCGACATTCACAGACTCGGGCTAGAGAAGCTGAGAAAACATCATATAACAGTTTTCTGAATGAAATTTCATTAATTCATTTAGAAATTGATTATACAGAAATATACTGGGAAGAAAGCAGTATCAAAATCCTACTGAGGAAAAAGAACTACTCCATGATTGAAAAACTAATTCCCCAAGAGAAAGGCAAGAAAGGGCAGTTCTAAGGGAAAAACACGAAAGAAGACACTATTAAATCTATGAGAAAAACATTAACAACAATACCCAAAGATATTTCATGTCTGCAGAATATCTTCCTAAAAACATATAGAACACATAAGAAGACTCTATTAAATCTATGAGAAAATGGATTGTCAACATGATGAGGAAGAAATGGCATTGTTGTCTAAAAATTGTATGCATATTTGTTGCACGGACAAGATTCCTTTGTGATTTCAGAAATGGAATTATTTACATGCCGAACATGCAAGAGATGGTTGCAGAACTATTTCAAGCCAAATGTTTAGCCATAAAATACCAAAGTTCATATATGTATACTACAAGGAAAAGAGAATGCCCAACCAATTTACTGATTACATTCACAGTCATACAAAACTCTGTGGAGAATGTAATCCCTGTAAACTATGAAGAGAAATTTAAACACTGTAATTCCATGATTTGCATAAATAGATCTTGACAGAACGAGAACAAAACAACAGAGTTTGGTCCAGAGCTAAAATGCTCAACTTCCGTAATAATCTGAAGATCCTGAAGTCGACAGGGACAAGTCAATCTAGACATGGAGATGTGTTTGGAAAGATATAACTAAACATATATACAATGAAAGTATTTGCTGGCTTCTAAACATATGTACAATAAAAGCATTCTATTATGTAGAGATGTGATTGAGCATGTGCAGCTAATCATATATGCATGATGGGCCATGGCATCGGCAACACCAGTGAGTGTTTATTGTGGTGCCATATTGTGCGAGCTGTTCCTGCAATTGATGGCGCATTTGCCTGTGTGCGTCCCTTTCATGAATGTGAATTGTTATCTTAAGTATTTTTCTTTTTTTTTTAACAACTTGATGGCTGGGCACAAACGGTAAAGTGGCATTGATTGTTGTGGCAGGATCCTTGTCTGCATATCTTGTAGCGTAAGTTCTTGTTGCTGAATTTCTTCGCAACACTCATACAACCTTCGTAGGTAGCATGTATTCATACCTGTTGTCGTCCAAAAAGGAAACATTGTAAGTGACAATGAATATGTTTGACGATTTTGTTTGAATATTCGAAATAAATTAATGATTCATGAACACAATTGTGCTGACACAACATGTGTTAAGTGAGGATGACAAAAAAACCATAATCAGCAAGTGCTGAACTCCCCATGCACAATGAGACAATGGGTGCATAGCAAACAGTTTGTATACCTTGAAGTGCACACCTTATGCTATTGAAAAGTTGTAAGAGCATATGTTTTGTATCCACAACAATTATCTTTCAAACAGGAAGGGTATTCTCCAGTCAATGAATCTATGCTTCCACAAAGTGGTGCATGAAGGCACTATGATAGCTCCCAAATCACAGCTTAAATATGATGCCATAACAGTCTCTTTTGTAGATTAATTTTTGCCAAGAACAATATATGAAGGTTTCAGCTTCTCCGTGCAGGATATTTTGGTAATGTTGAAGCTACTGAGTTAAGTATAGACTCGGAAGGATGGCTGAAGAACATTCTGGGGATGTTATCCTCTAGGATATCAGTTGAAGCTGTGAAAATAAAAAAGTGAAAATAAAAAATGTATCAGAAAGGATTAAGAGAATTGAAATCAGTGAAACTCGAAGTTCATGTGTTGATATTGAAACTACTTAAAATCGTTTCAACTTAAACCCCGCACTGTAAGGGGGAAAGTTGGAAGAAAAATCTCTTGTTTATCCATTTACAAATGCTGTCTGCCATATGTGTTTGCGTTGCGACTCCTGCAACTGCAACCATAGCCCAATGGTTTTGATTTGGAGACTTTTAGGCAATTTTCTCTCCTCATTATGCCGAATCAGAGTGGTGTCTAAATGAGCTCCTACTTATGTTGGAGACGATGGAGACAGGCCAGTCAACCATTCTAGCACCCATTTGTGTCCTGGAAAAACAGAGAAATATGCCTCTGAACAAAATAGGGAGCAGGCTGCAGGTAATGTTCAAAAACATTTAAGCAGCTAGTACAGACCTCCCAAGCCATGGTGAGAACATATCGGTGCCTAAAAAACATGGAATTACATCAACTCGATGTCAAAGTAAAAGTTCCAGTCAATGAATCTATGCTTCCACGAAGTGGTGCATGAAGGCACTATGATAGCTCCCAAATCACAGCTTAAATATGATGCCATAACAGAAAAACCTGAACAAAATAGGGAGCAGGCTGCAGGTAATGTTCAAAAACATTTAAGCAGCTAGTACAGACCTCCCAAGCCATGGTGAGAACATGTCGGTGCCTAATAAACATGGAATTACATCAACTCGATGTCAAAGTAAAAGTTCTAGAATGGCTGCAGGCATATACACTGGCAATCAAGGCAGCATGGGTATTATTTTGTTGGTCCTAGTGACACATATCCTTTCAAGTTAGAGAAATATCGCCAACCATTTTCGACACTGGAACTAAAGACTACTCCACATCAAACAGCTAACCATAACCGTTGAATGTTGAGTATAAGCAGCGACAATCAGAGAATGCAGAAGATGACAGCTATGAGAAATCATTTAGTTTCTGTACAAAGTTTCTATGCCTCTAACTTCCACTTCATTCGATTCCAGCCAAACGATAGTGGGCATCTATTAAAGAGGACTGAGAGAGCTTCAAAATTAAAGAGGACTGAGAGAGATGATGACCTGATCCGGAAGAAATGATGTCCTACAGATGTTCTCTTCCGGTTCGATTTCCAGCTCCGTTACCCGCTCGTGAACAGTGCTATACTCTGTGAGATTGATCCAAGACTGCCGGTAGTTTGATCCAAGAAGGCTCCCGGTCATGGAAGCATGGAAACCGCAGAACAGTTGATTGTGCATCAGAACAGCTGTGCACTGCAAAACAGGGACCGCAACAGAATGCGCCATTACTACCCTACTCTGGAGTGCCGGGCTTTGTGTGACAGTTACCTACATTCTCGCTCAGGTTTGCTTTGATTCTCGACGCTCACAAGGTCCCATAGGCTAATATATAACACCACGTCATCAGCATTTTCTGGCATTAGAGGGGCCTCAATATGCAGAATTGAACTCTCCGGAGAAACCCATCGTTTCTTTGGGCTTTTAAGAATAACCCAAAATAATACAAACAAATAGGGAAAACATAACTCAACACGACAGCGATTCATCGGCATTTTCGGGCATTAGAGGGGCCTCAATATGCAGAATTGAATTGGTTGCCTAACTCTCCGGAGAAACCCATTGTTTCTTTGGGCTTTTAAGAATAACCCAAAATAATACAAACAAACAGGGAAAACATAACTCAGCACGACAGCGATGGCATAACTCTCCACGTGTCAGCACGGGAGACAAAGGGATGACGAAAGTCTGTTCCGCACGACAGCGATTCATCGGCATTTTCGGGCATTAGAGGGGCCTCAATATGCAGAATTGAATTGGTTGCCTAACTCTCTGGAGAAACCCATCGTTTCTTTGGGCTTTTAAGAATAACCCAAAATAATACAAACAAACAGGGAAAACATAACTCAGCACGACAGCGATGGCATAACTCTCCACGTGTCAGCACGGGAGACAAAGGGACGACGAAAGTCTGTTCCGCACGACAGCGATTCATCGGCATTTTCGGGCATTAGAGGGGCCTCAATATGCAGAATTGAATTGGTTGCCTAACTCTCCGGAGAAACCCATCGTTTCTTTGGGCTTTTAAGAATAACCCAAAATAATACAAACAAACAGGGAAAACATAACTCAGCGCGACAGCGATGGCATAACTCTCCACATGTCAGCACGGGAGACAAAGGAACGACGAAAGTCTGTTCCAAAGGAAAGCCTATTGGCCTAAAAATATTCAAACAAGCAAATACAATTTCATTTTCATTTTTTGGAATGACGACCAACTTCTCTTTTACATTGACTAAATAACCCATTTTGCAAAAGCTTCCCAGTGCCTTGCAACACAAGCCATTTGTTATGCTCAAAATCATACCCCCTTGATTTACCTTTCAATGTAAGTTTCCTATAGGTACAAAAAATAACTTTGATGTCAGTGCCGGTGCTATGTACCCCAACATTCCTATAACGTGAGAAATCCCTCTATGATTTGTAGTTGGTCATCAAATTTTTTCACTTGTGACATGTGTTTGGTTGTTCTTTTCAGGAAGATTTTTAATTATCTTTAAAATAGATATACTTATTTATATTTTTATTGTGTTTTATTTTTTATTTCATGATGATGTTATTAAAGAAGAAAATTATTGATGTAGATTGGAATCTTATCATGTCATCACATCATCATAATGATAATTTATAGCATATTATATAAACAAGGGCTACACAGTAACTAGTCCTTGCCACTTAGTTTAAATATAGCTAAATTAAAATAGAAAACAATAAAAATGTAAAGATTTAAAATTTTAAAATATTATAATTAGATTAATTTTAAATTGTAATTAAATGCATTATTAAATTTTGTAAATTAACATTATTTGTATTGCAACATAGAAATAATTATTAATAATTCACATTTGGCTTTTTATAGTTTGTGAATATGGTCTTATGAAAATATTATTATTAGACGAGTATAGAGGTCCTATCATAAATTTCTATTATACCTTAGTTTGTGAATATGAAAATTTTTATATTTATTTATTTTGAATATCATTCATTCATTGATAGTGTAAAATCTATTATATGTGGTTAAATTCACATAAAAATCTAAGTGACCTCTACCTCTTAAAAATATAATGTAAAATAAAAATATCTCTCTCACATACCATTAACAAATCTTTTTAAATTACATAATTAATTTTAAATAATCATTTTAAATTATATACGTAATTTTAAATAATATATTTTTTATTAGATTATATTAATCATTAACCAATTTTATAAATAGGAATATAAAATGATTATACTCATTAACAATAATTTTATCACCTTCCCAAAACAAATTGTATCATAAATGCTCATCCTACACCTTGATGTTAATTAATAGAGATAATGGGCACATTAATAGAGGCAAGGGTAATAACATGTTCAATTTGATAGCCAATCAAATTGAATTATAAATAAATTAAATTATTTTTAAAAAATCATATATTTCAATGTGCAATGTTATACTATAGAATTTTTTACAATTTTTTTTGTCAAACCCAAACTAATATGGGTTTGACCAAAAACCCATTGCAATATCCATTGCCTTGCGGTAGGGATAATAACAATGACATGCTAAAGGGTCCATGGGGTATTTTAATTGGTGTTCGCTTTGATAATGAAGTGTTATGTTGATATATATATATATATATATATATATATATATATATATATATATAAGAAAAACAAAAAACCGATGATTGATTAGATAAGATCATATCATTTACCGGAAGGAAATATCTCCCCTCATGGAGCAGGCCGACATTTTCATGGTGGATCTGGGTTTTTTTCCTCAAAACCCTAGATGTTTCGCTTCAACACAACTTGATCATACACAGATCTGGGTATCTGAGCTACCATGCGTGGGTGATCCAGACCGGCAAGGCAGAGATGTCTGCGCATGGTGGAAAGAGATGCGGCTGACGTCTCCTCTGCACCCATCCGGTCTGCTAAGGGATTGTGGAAGCAGTGGTCTTCGATCGGCGAGCACTGATGCTGGCCTTGGGGCCAAGCTAGCAAAACGATGGGTAGTTGCGATCTCCCCAGCGAGGATTACGCCGTGGCCAGGAAGTATTGCCTGCGCTGATGGAAAAAAGATCCGGCAGTCCACTCCTCGACCCCCTCTCGGAAAGCTGTGGGCACGATCTATCACTTGCTGGCAGCCCCCAAACGGTTTTTTCGAAGTCCAAGCTTGGGGGCATCGGACTCAGGGTGAAACCGAATATGCAGTGGACGAAATAACTCGTCAACGCCCAGATCTACAAATACACCCTGTTATACTCGGGCAAAAAGTCAAGGGCGTAAAGAACAGGCTGGATATAGCCGCGGAGATGAGGATTGAACAAAATATGCCGCCACTTCCTCCCGATTGGCTAGATCCAGCAAAACGAGAACCCCACAAGACTGATCCACTCAGTATGGAGGCCGATCTGGTCCAGATCTTCATAAAATCAACAGAGGGCAAACACCACTGCATGCGGATCAGTCAGAGAATGAGCATTCATGAGTTAAAAAAGGAAATCCAGGGATATCTTGGAACCCCAGCACAACACCAAAATCTTATATATGCAGGATACAGTATGCAGGACAAACAAACTCTCCAGCAATACGGCATTACTAAAGATTCAACCATCATCTTAAACCTCCGACTGCGTGGCGGGAGCACTGGAACTAGCTCTAAAAATACAGGTTCCTTTCGGGATGCTGTGAAAGGAAAAGAAAAAATGAAAAATAAAGAAGCACCACCATCAGAGACGCCGGGACCCTACATTGTTGAACAAAAGCCAGAATCACCAACGCTACAAGTCGCTATGCCAGAGGTAACTAGTTTGCATTCTGATCTATGTAAATGTGCAGTTATTTGCAGATTTAATGGCTTCTGGCCAAAATCAGATGCCTTGCACCAATGGATCTATACAACATGGACATCAAGCTGTGAAATTTACCTTTGTCCCAAAGGTTACTTCATAGTCAGATTTAACTCAGAACAAGAACGAGACAGCATTATCAATCAGGGGCCTTGGTTCTGGGGCAGTGCTGGCCTCTTCCTTACCCCCTGGTTTCCTGATTTCGACGCTAATACAATGAAAGTTTCAACGATGCCTGTATGGGTGAGGCTACATGGTCTCCCTCTACATTTTTGGCATCACAAAGTATTAGCTGCCATAGGGGATTCCCTGGGGAAATTCCTAAAAACGGATGAAGACAGAGTTATCAGGGGAATATTTACTTTTGCCAGAATATGTGTAGAAGTGGACCTGAGTCAAGGGCTCCCTGACCACATCACGTTGAACTTCAATAACTCTCAATGGATACAACAACTCGACTATGAGAACACAGCGTTCCGATGCAGGGGATGTATGCAAACAGGGCACCTTCAATATGACTGCCCTTTTGCTCGAAAGGACACCAGGAGAACCAAGAATCAACAAAAAAAGCCCAAAGGCTGGCAGCACACCGAACCAGTAGAAGAAGAAGACACAAACGTGGAGCCTACAGAGAATCAGACAGAACCCGATACTCTAATGAGACAGACATTTACTCAGGAGGGGAACGCTCCAGCTACACATTCAGGGACTCACATTTTGGATCTGCAAGGAGAGCCACAAATGGAAATCAGCGGCATCAAAAGAACCCATGGATCAGAGGGCTCAGATTCTGACAAAGAACTCCAACTAATCACCATGGAAAATCAGTTAGCCATCATTACACCCACTCCCGACACTGGTGGTTGGCGACGGGTGGAGAAGAAGAAGGGCAGAAAAGTCTAATCTTACTGGAATTATTTTTCCTTTTCTCTATATCTTGTAGACTCCTGTCACAACAGGAACAGTTTTTGCAATTTTGTGATTTTCATTTACTCTGTTTGCTGCCTGGCTTTACAGGAACAGCCATCTGAATATGCATCATGCATCTACAAAATGTAATTTTATCAATATGAATAAAATTACGACTTTTTCCTAGGGGAAAAAAAAAAAAAAAAATGAAGTGTTATGTTTCATGAGATTCCAAGTTCAAACTTCCTTGTGGGCCGGCCAATAAAAAAACAATAACATGCTAAAGGAAGTTCACCCACTATAACAATGACATTGATATTATAAGAAAACTTCTTGTTCATGAAAATAAAATTTGCCACTTGAATCTATATATGTGTTGGGTATCTTCTCAATATAAAAATAAATAAATAATTAAATAAACTAGCATATTCTTGAAACACTAAAGACAATTGTGAATGATAAGAGGAACATATTTTTCGCTATATATATATGAATAGTTAATAGACTCCATATATTGAATGGGTTTCAAATATTTCTTATTCCTTCATACACAAATGGTAGTCATATCCCTAGTCATAATCAAAAGGAGCTTTGGATATCTAATCTTAAATGGGCATTTGGTGGAAGGATATGATGGTAAAGGATGGGAGATGCCCGTTCCAGGTCAACCTAAAAATAGGACATGTGACAAGAACTGATAGATGATGATATATAAAAGAAATTCTAAAGAATCATTGGAATAATAGGAATTCAAATATTATTATGATATCTGAAGGCATTGTTCTCAGGCATGCTTTAACATGCAGGTTTTTATTAACCTTAAAATATCCAAACTTGCCATTATATTGTTCTTTTTTTTACTTAATGTTGGCATTATTCAAAAAGAAAAACTTTAATATGGAATGCAATTCCACCCTATAAATGTAATTACGATAAAAATTTGACCACATTACATAAATAACCATGACATGTTAAAGAGATTCCATCCGATATGACATCGAAAAAATGGATAACACATAAAAACTTCATGTCCATAGATATACAATTGTCACTTAAATATATACATAGTGCAGTCACATTCATTCATGTGCATGTTTAATTCTTCATCAGAACATTCTGAAGAAGAATTTTCAGAGGATTCAGATGTTTAACAAAGTTGTCATTGTTGTATCTGTTCTCTAAATGAGATGTTTGGACAATTTTTAGATTTGTGATTCTTAGAACCACATTTATAACATAGGGTTGGCACCATGCTTTCTGTTTTTACTGTCCTTTTCTTCTTTGCAGCTTCAAAGGATTTCTTTCCTCTGTTTCTCTTAGATTCTTCTGATAAAGGACAATGACTGGAGGTATGTCCAGGTTGGCCACAAAGCCAAAAAATCAATTTATTCCACTGATCTTTCTTATGTGTCTGCAGATGAATATCCTTGGGTTCATAGTAATTTGTTTTTGGCACATATATATAGTATCCTTTCTTGGTCCCTTTTCTTTTCCTCTGTGGATATTTTCTGTATTCTTGTCTTTTTTCTTTCTTGGCCTTCTTTTTAGCTTTTCTTCTTTTTACTATGGGGTCATCTATAGCAAGACCATACTTGTTACAAATGGATTTGTTGTCTGGTAATCTTGACATCTTCTGCAGAGATTTATTAACTTTCATACTAGTGCATAAATTTACTAGAACTTTTGTTATGATGCTGTATATTTCTCCCCAAGTAAAGGATTCAAAAGGCAACTGAAAAGAATCTTGTTGTCTTAGATAATCTACAAATTTTGAAGGCAATGCTGCTAAGTAGATTTGTTTCCACAAGATATTTTTGCTATCTTTAACCTCATATATTCTCTGAATCTAGTCTCTATGAAAATATTCATAATGAGACATTTTATTACATTTAATATTCATGAGAATTATCTCATGCTTATTGGCAAGTTCAAGTTCTCCTCCACGCCAATGTTCTAAAATGAATTGAGTTAGTGCCCCAATCATATTACTTTGTGGATCTCCATCAGAATTATGAATGATATATCCCGCTTCATCTTTCAAGATTTCATTTTCCATTTTTGCCACTATTGTTGGCGATGACTATGTTTCTCACCATCTCAACAAAGTTCCAGTAAAGCACTGAACAATAGATTTACAAGCTTATATTTCATTTTTTCCCCTTAGGCACATGAGCTTGTATTCTGTAAACATAAGATCTATCATTTGTTGAATCTAAGCAACACTCAGATTATCAATATTCCATTCTCTGTGTGATTCAGGATGGAAGTTATGTGTTTCTGGAAGTTTCCCTTTTCCATTGAGATCAGGTGTTGGATACCTAGTATATTGACTTTGGAGAGGCTCATAGATAGGGAACAAATGTGGTTTTGATCTTTCAAGTTGATCTACTTCTTTAAACAGTGAGGAGATAATCATTGGCTCATATTTTTCTTCGGCCATTTCTTTAGGGAAGAGAGAAGGAAATCTATCAACAGGCTTAACAAGATGTTGAATATTTACAGATCTCTTGAATAGAGAAAAAACAGGAATCGGTTTGTCTTTGGGGGCTATATGAAGTTTATCAATTTTTTCAAACAGTTCTTCAATAGGTTCCTAAGTAGATTGTTTTCCCATATCTACTTTCCTTTCAACATCTTCTATCCTTGTTAAGGATTCTTTAACAAAACCTTTCAATACAGTAGTGGAATAGTTCACATCATTCAAAGTTCTGTTAATACTATTTACAGAGACTTGTATACTATCAAAATCTTTTTTAACTTCAATAGACTTTGCACAATTCATTTCTAGCCCTTTAACTGTTGTATTTGTCTAGTTTATCTGTTCACTGGCTTTCTGTATCCTACCATCAATGCCAAGGGCACTGTCATCTTTTATGACCAGCGGAATGGCTTTAGCACTGTTCTGTGCTTCTCCTAATACAATGCCTTTGTAAGGAGGGAAGGTGGTAGGAGTTTCAATTTTACTGCCATTTATGGTAGTCCAAGAATGTTTTGCTGAGGATGATTCAACATCTGCCATTTGTACATCTGTATTTTCTTGCTTCCTCTTCCATTCATAAAAATACAACCAGACATTGTTCTTTTGCATGTATGTTTTCCATTCATGGGATAATTTGATTTTTTCTGGGTATGGAGTGGTAAGGTAAAAACTTTCGGCCTCAGGATGAGTGTATAAATGCCAATTAAGCATATTTTTCATCCATTCATGATCAAGTGTATGCTTCCTACATCCTTCCATAACCGAAAAGAACTTGTGCATTTCTGGTTTTGATAGCTTCTTACAATCAGAAGGCACAAATTTTTCAAATCTGGATTGAGGGATTATTTCATCAAGTTGTTCCAGATATCATAGACCATAGCGAGGCATACCAGTAGGACACATTTTGCTAAACATGTCTTTGAGGCGGGGGTCTTCATTTTCCAAAGATGGAAGCTCATGAATCATTAATACATGATCAATATCATGAGGGAAAGGTATTTTAGAACACTTAGGATTTGGACACGGAGTGAAAGAAGTTGTAGGAGGAGATACTCCTGTCCTTGGATGGTGGTTTTGATGTATGATGGAATCAACAAGGCTACTGAGATTTATCTTTTGATTGTAGCTTGGGAAAATGACTTGCAGGGATGAAAAATTTACAATCTGGGCATATTCAAATAGATCTATATGAGGGCAATTTACAGATGGTGTAAAAGAACTGGCAATATCTACTACTTGTGGATCAATATACATGGATGATGATTTGCAAGCTAAATCAATTCTTCTGCGATCTATTGTAGATCTTCTAGGAAAGGATACTACAACAGATGATGGTCCTTATTGTATATCAGTAGAAGTAATCTTTTGCAATGTTGTAGGTTTTTGGTTATCAACAACCCAATGTTCTGGGAAACTTAGGTCCTCCCATTTAATAATCTGATGTTCTATGTTTTGATTCTGGGTATTTGTTAGAACAACCACACTAGATCTGGATTCTTTGCTAGGAGCATGGAGAGCTGCAAGATAGAGGGCATTTATGTGTCTAAAACAACCATGAGTTTGAATGGAAATATTATTTCTCTTTTTATTCATATCAAACCATGTTTTTTGAATCTGTAATTGTAAAATATCCTTGATGTGCTCATCAAATGTATATATAGAAAATTTGGGATAATAATCAAAGTATACTAGTCCATTTGATAATGGAGAAACCATTCCTCCTATCAATGAATCTGAATAATTGTTATGTGTCAGATCTCTAACTGTGACAATAAAAAAAGTATTCAGTCCTCTATGGACTAAGGGATTGATCCCTACCCTTATGCACCCCAGATGCAAATATTTGGTTCCCAGAATTTTGGCTTCAGCCTGAAGTTTCTTAGTGTCAAGAAGAGAAAGTGTTTGTACAGAATATGAGTTCTCTTGTATTTGACTAATACTTTCTTTGATAGATATTCTAGTTACAGCTTTAAGATGGAACATAGATAAGTCAGCATATACTTCTGACGAGGAGATACTAGGCAGACACCACTTAGGTGCAGGCTGACTTTCAAAATATTCAAGTTCTGCAGAATTTATAACCCTTTTAGATGATGAAGAAAACATATCTCTTAATGGGTTTTCTTTAGCTTGTTCTTCAACTTCAAGCTCTCTGAAAGAGACTGATCTTCTAGAATTATCCATTTTAGAGACTTATAGATTTTGAGTACTAACTGTAATGAACCAGACGTTACTGGCTTCGATACCAATTTTCTGTAGGGGCTTCAAACGTGAAGCTTGCTCTCGTTGAGTCTCTTCTCTGTGATCAATACATGAACCTTTGGAATTTCACACTCTAGCATCTGACACACGACTTCCTACCTTTAACGGACTGGTGTTCCTCAGACCTCGACGAACCTCAAGCGAACCTCTTGTCTCACAGATACTACCTCAACAGACAGTTTTAACACATGCAGAAATGAAAAAATGTACTCAAGTAGAATGTATCATGCTCAGAAAATGGATACTCATATATTTATGTAGAAGTTTCTTTACAAATTCAGAGAGAAATTTTGAAGCTCCTTTCCAGAGATAGACTGTTTAGGCATTTATCAGATGTTGTGACTTATCAAGCAAGAAGCTATCTGAAGGCTTCCTAGCCTTTCACAGACTCTATCTTAGAACTTGAATTCTTAGAAATATATAGCATCATAACAAAAGTTTTGGTAAATTTATGCACTAGTATGAAAGTTAATAAATCTCTGTAGAAGATGTCAAGATTACGAGACAGCAAATCCATTTGTAACAAGTATGGTCTTGCTATAGATGACCCCATAGTAAAAAGAAGAAAAGATAAAAAGAAGGACAAGAAAGAAAAAAGACAAGAATACGGAAAATATCCACAGAGGAAAAGAAAAGGGACCAAGAAAGGATACTATAGAGATGTGCCAAAAACACATTACTATGAACCCAAGGATATTCATCTACAAACACATAAGAAATATCAGTGGAATAAATTGATTTGTTGGCTCTGTGGCCAACCTGGACATACCTCCAGTCGTTGTCCTTTATCAGAAGAATCTAAGAGAAATAGAGGAAAGAAATCCTTTGAAGCTGCAAAGAAGAAAAGGATAGTAAAAACAGACGGCATAGTGCCAACCCTATGTTATAAATATGGTTCTAAGAATCACAAATCTGAAAATTGTCCAAACATATAATTTAGAGAACATATACAACAACAACAACTATGTTCAACATCTGAATCCTCTAAAAGTTCTTCCTCAGAATGCTCTAATGAAGAATTAAACATGCACATGAATGAATGTGATTGCACTGATTCAGACAACTGTCAGTGTGATTCAAGCACTGAATCAGAAATCTCATCTGATAAAGACCATGTTTCTCAGCCAAAGGAGAAGGTTCTCATGGTACAAACCATGGACGATGTAGAAACAAAGCTACTTTCCCAGATCAAAACATTGGGAAAAGGAGAAATGAAGGAAAAGTTACTAGAAACTTTTCTAAGCACAATGCACAAAAATCAGGGGAGTAGTAGCAAGACTACCTCTAAAATTGAACCAAAGGCATTATTCATCGATGCCTCATTTGAAAGAAATACAATATCTTTCCAAAGAAGCCAACAGAACTCTAAGACCAAAGCCCTCACATTAGGAGAAGTCAGCCAAGAGATTCATCATCTCAAAAAAGAGATTGTCTCTCTAAAAGCATAGGTCTCTGAGTTAGAAAAAGGGAAGAAATTTGAGGATGCATATGATGAATACTACACTAACCCAAATATTGAAATATTTGAAGGAAAAAAAGGATGATACCATAGGATTCATTGACATGAGAGTAATGGCTATCTAGTATCAACAACATCATGTTATGCTAGATATTTGTATAAATGGTGAAATGTTTTCCCAAAGAACACTTATTGACTCTGGGGCAAAAGTCAATATTTTGAATTCAAAAATAGTACCTGCAAAGTACTGGGTAAAATCCTTTAGACAAGTGATTAGGTTAGGAAACAAATATCTACTGTATGAAGTCCCTCAGGCCTCTATTTGCTTTAAAGAGCATTGCATCAAATTAAAATTTGTTGTTGCAGACATTCTTGTTGATTGTATTTTGGGGAATGTATTTTTAGCAACTGTGGAGCCACATGGATTAGCCAGATTGAAAAATGGCAAGGCTGGTTATTTTATATCTGTACCAAGCTCAGATGGAAAATTACAAACAATCAAGTTACCCTTTGTCTCTACTCCCAGAGTGTCTACTATGGTACAAGCAATGTAGCAGATCGAAAAGGAAAAAAATAAAATTGAAGAGCTCAAGGAGCTAAAGACCACCATAAAGACAGGAGACTATCTTCAGACTCCTATAATTAAACAAAGGATCTCAACTCTGAGATCACAGATAGAACAATAATGTCGTGCTAAAGAACCAAATGCGTTTTGGCATAGAAAACAACACTGTGTAGAATTTCCCTACAAAGATAAGTATGAAGGGAAACCCTGCAAGAGTAGAGCAATCCCTATGAACAAAGAATATAGAGGTCTCTATCAAAAAGAGATAGAAAGCCTCTTGGAAAGAAGATTGATTAGAGAATCCAACAGCCCTTGGAATTGCTATGGTTTTCATGTTAATAAACATTCAGAACAGTTAAGAGGTATCCCAAGACTGGTCATAAACTATAAACCTCTGAATATTGTCTTCTTAGATGATACTTACCCCATTCCTCACAAAGGAAATATTTTTGCAAGAATAGCAGGGGCTAAAGTATTTTCTAAATTTGACATGAAATCATGATTTTGGCAGGTGGCAATTAATGAAGATGATAAGTTTAAGACTGCTTCCAGTGTCCCAGCAGGACACTATGAATGGAACGTCATGCCTTTCGGACTAAAGCATGCCCCCTCCAAATTCCAGAAGGTTATGGATAATATTTTCAAGCCATATTTTGATTGGTTACTAGTATACATTGATGATATACTTATATTTTCTAAAAACGTCCATGATCACTTTAAACATATCCAAGAATTTGTACAACTTGTCAAAACCAATAGATTGGTTCTTAGCAAGAAAAAGATTGAATTATTTCAGAAAAGTATCAAGTTTCTTGGCCATACAATTAAAAATGGGCAGATCACTCTGCAAAAACATGCTCTGGAATTTGCTGATAAATTTCCAGATATTATCACTGACAAAACTCAATTACAGATATTCTTGGGATGTTTAAACTATGTAAGCAACTTTTACAAAGATTGCGCCAAAGATAGATTATTACTCAACAGAAGACTACAAAAACATCCAAAACCTTGGTCTCAGGCCCACACTGAAGCTGTCAGAAGAATTAAAATGAAGGTAAAAACTCTTCCTATTCTTCATATCGCTGATGAAGATTCTTTCAAAATTGTTGAAATAAATTCCATCAATGAAGGGTGGGGAGGAATTTTGAAGCAAAAGAAAGAAGGAAAAGAAAAAATAGTTCAGTTTTTCTCAGGGACTTGGAGCCCACCTGAGAAAAACTATTCTACTATAGAAAAAGAGGTCAAAGCAGCATGGAACTGCATTGATAAATTTGATATCCACCTGATACACAAAACAGACAACCAGGATATCTCCTCAATAATCATTCATATGCAAAATGCAATCATGCATCTTGTCATAATCAAAAGAAAATTTGGGTTGGCTAATTGTTAATGGGCATATGGTAAGATGATATGATTGTGGAGGGTGGGAGATACCTATTCCAGGTTGACAACAATTAGAGTCTTTAATTAAGGTCTTTTAAGAGTACAATAAAATCCCAAAAATAGGACATGCTACAAGAACTGGTATGTGATGATATATAAAGAGAATTTATGAAGGACCATTGAAATAGTAGGAAATAATGGATCATTATGATGTCTCAATACATCTTGGTTTATTATAGGTACAACATAATTAAAGGAAAGTGAGCACTATATTGTATAGAATAGACAATAATGGGTTGGAAATATTGACTTGTATATGAGTGGGAGTTGCATTTTATTTTTTATATATAATAAAAATAAAATAGAGTATCTCGACCCACATGAGTGTCAAATCCCTAACCTACATGTGTTTCTTGTGTTGTGAGGATCCTAATGAAGACACATTTATATATTTAAAGACATTCTACTTATACTACTCTCAGTGTCCCAACTAGGTATAATATTTGGTTTTTCTATCTACTTTATTAGGTGTTTGATTGTGCATGACAATTGATTGAGAGTTGCATAAATTTTGTAGTTTGTAAATATGTTGGATTTATCGCTCACTATGGAACCCCACTTAGACAATATTGTGAGTAAATCCAAGAGAGATGTCGGAGGGAAACACTTCATAGGAAATCACCTAAACAATGAGGTGAGTAACACCATGAGAGATGTGAAAGGACAAGGTGTTGTGGGTGATCACCTAGATAATTAGGTGAGAAAAGTCAAGAGGGATGTGAGAAGACAAGATCTCATGGTTATTTAAGTGTAATCAAACTTCAGCTTAACTTCATTTATTTTTTCATTCTCTTACAGTGGTTTAGTTCCTTTGATAAACTTGGTATCCTCATTGTCCATCTCATTATATTTGTGAGGATTTAAAAGCTAAATATTGGCCCTAAAATTTGAAGAATAGGGTATTTACCCATTGCTTTTCATAGTATTATAAGGGGAAATCAAATCACCCATTTTTTATAACCTGTGTCGAAATCCAACAATTTTCTAAAGGCAAAGTTCTAATCGAACCACATATTTTTTGAAAATTTTAAAGTTCTAGGTCAACTAGAAGGAGGCTATAAATCAAAGGGAAAAGCTCAATAGTGAAAAAAACTCATATTATAGTGAAACTATGGTTCCCAATGGGTTTTTGATCTGAATCTTTTTGCCATTAATAAGCAAGCCGCATTTCTCTCTAAAATAAATCTAGTAAAACCCGCCCTTCTAAATGTGTAGTGTTTTTTTTTTTTTTTAAGCTTGAGTTTGTTATGCCACAGTGAGAGAACTTGTAGAGATTAATGTGGACCCTTTTCAATAACAATTTAATGATAAATGTGCATTTATGTTTATCACTTATATTTTTTTCCAACTAGGTTGAGTCCTGGCTAGGGTTAGCCCCAATGTTGGATGGAAGAATTATCTTCCCACCTATGCAATGTTTTCACCAAGACTGTGCAAGGATCGATCAAGTTTGAACATCTAGTGGGACAATTTTTATCTCCAATGTTGGCTCCCATCCTGAACCCCTCACCATGTGATTTGAATCAGTGACCTGATGGGGACTAAACTCCACACAAACCAATTAATCTACACCTCATGGGTTTTTGATCACTTCAATTTGAGGCCAAGAAAATTGGATTGACGGTGTTATTGATTTCCTTGGAGATTCTATGTGGTCAACCATAAAGCAACAATTTTTTTTTGTTGATGAAGTCAATCAACAACATTGAAGAGGGGTGGTGGGTCTCAATAAGGCATGAATAGATGAAAAAAATTGAAAGATGTCACACCCTTAAAAACACTTTTGGTGTAATTAGTCTATGGTGGAAGAATGATTTTCAAAGAAGTTGAAGAGTTACCACAACGTTTGAATCAATGTTTTTAGAAATGGTTAGTTCAAATCAAATAGGATGGTTTTAACTAGGTTTTTCATTAACTAACTTGAATTAGTTTGAATATAATTAAGATTTGAACTGGTTGGTCTGGTTAAAGGATAAAATAATAAATTAGACTCACAATTGGTCTTATTGATTAGTTTAAGTATCACCATCAATCTGGTCATGTTATGTTGAAGAGTGGATTTCCCTTTTGAAATTTATTTAATTTTTATAAAAATACTTAAAAAAAATCATAAAATTCATTTTTTAAAAATTTTTTAAAAATTTATTATATAAAACATGTGTGATATAAAAGAAAACACCTATAAGTATGAGTAATAACTAAATCCTAAAACCTAGGCAATCACTATCAACAAAGATGAAATGGTTACTAAGTAGAGAATGTCTCTTTACATATCATCGACATAAAAGTAAGGAAATATCTTGGGCATAATGAGAAGTTATCATAATTTTGGAGAATCTAGTGGGGAAACTATTATAACAATTCTCCTTATCCTTGATAAATGATTATGAACTTATATTATATTGTTCTTATCTTTGTTATATTAATTTCTTCAAACAATTATCATGTGCATAAATCATGAAGATCATAAAAGACAATGGACACAAAATATAGGCTCCAAACTAGGGAAAACCCCCTCCATGGGGAAAACCCATAAAGAATCTCTTCTCTTCTTATAGAATCAGATCAAAAGAGAAATTCAAGACCTAAATACCAAAGTCAAGACCTCCTCCAAGCACCAAGTCAACCCTCTAACTAATCACCTTCAAACAAGACAAATTCTACCAAAGTCAACCTCTTTAAAGTTTTCTCTAATCAAAGTTCCGGCCCTCAATTCAGGTCTACAACAATTCTAGGTCCTACAACTTACACAAAAACCATAGACTTTTGCACATGTGGGCAGAATTAAGTCAGATTTTGTATCTTCTTCCTTCGCTTGGTATTTATTCTTGTTTCCTAGTCCTTCACTCTTCTTCCTTCCTTCTTGTTATTGCAGATCGAACTTGTGAAGTGTGTCCAAATGATTCAAACTCTCTTCCTTTATATAGCATTCTCATGAGGTCGAATATGCCTCTCCTAAGTTGAATTTTCACTAGGAGGGCCGACTTGGTCTTGGAGGTCAATTTGACTTTCTAGACTCAAAACTAAATTATTTTACATGTTACAACTTACCCAAATGGGTCTTATACAAATAATAATGACTCTCTTGACTCATGACAAATATTATTATGACTTGATAAACCCTAGGAGCATGAAATACATGATTGACCTAGTTGACCATTCAAATGGAGCATGAAATACATGCTAGAAAATAATATTTGTCTTTCTTTTTTTGCTTTTTACATAAGATATACATAATGACATGAGTACAATGACAATTATGAAGACCAAAACTAGTTACATTTTCCAACATTCCCTCTTAATGAGGGAGGTATTAATTATTGTACAACCGGTACAAGGATTCTTTCAAATTGGAATATTCTCATAAGAAGAGTCAGATTGATAAGCCATCTTTAAGCAGTGATATCATAAACAACATTGTAAACATAGTAAGGCCTTAACTAACAAGCTCTTCTTATATCAGAGCATGATGTTGGGAGGCTTTACGTGAGACCCCACACTACCTCTTAAGGCACATACCCCATATGGATGTTCAATAGGTATGTTCTTTTAGGACTCTTATTTTCTTGGATTTCCAATCCTCAAAGAATATCGATCCTCTTCGACCACTCTTGTCTTGGATACCTATCCAATCCTTAAAGAGTGTTGGTTGATTTCCTATTTTGGATTCTCTATCCTCAATTAAATCTCATATGCTTATCCAATCTTCCATTATCCTTTCTAGTGCCTTCATTTATACTTACTACTATTAGTCCTAGTGTAGTGCATGATACAAGGATAATATGATGTCTTTAACATCTTTCCCTCTCAAACAGAGAGGAGATATTCCTTCCCTCTTGATCAAGGAATAGATCCTTTATCCTTCTCAAACATTTAAGGAGACTTCTTACTCCCTGTCAAACATAAAGGATATTCCTAACTTCCTTTGAATTGGGAAGTCATAACCACGTGTCTTTATCAACTATTGTTTTTCATAGAGATCTTCAAGTAGTAATTGCATGGCTCCTCCTTTCCTTTGCATCTCATCATATTGAGCTTTTATCTTTATGGATGTAATGGAGCTAAATATTTTCTTCAATTTTTATAGGGTTCAGGTCATCAACCTTTCATATCACTTTCTTCTAGTCATCATCAATACAGGAATTATATTGACCCAATCAAATTAAAGCTTAGTCATAGTGTCCTCTAATTATGAAAGTGATCTTCATTATCATCGAAACATGAACACCATGTTATCTTTTTGTACTGATACCTTTCAATCCCAAGATGATGTAGTATTGATCAAATAATCCTCCAAGGATTACCAATGTTATCCACTCAATCCATGTATTCATCAAATTGAGTTCAAAATAAACAATTGTAGATTGACTAGCCTCAATTACCATGATGCATTTCTACAACATTTTCTAGGTAGCAAAACCATATACTGACCAGATAACCAATACCAAAACATAAATAACATAATTACCTCTTCATAGTGGCCTTTTGTCAAGATATCATATTCTTCTTACTTTTTCCTTTGATATCAACATCCTTATGCATGGTCTATCCCCATTCTATACAAGAATCCATCTCCATGCTTTCGATTTTAATCAAAAGTGTCCATGGAATGAACTAATCAACAAGCTACAATATCTTCTTTTTTTGGAGTTGTCTTTGTCAACTCTCTTTCTTTCTTCAAGATACCATATTTTATGTTGATCCATATCATCATGTCTTAAGTCATGCCATACGGAAGAGTTTTGATCTTTAGCCATTCCAAAGAATACTAAACATATTTTTCCAAGCATCGAGTAATCATATGAAAGACTTTCGAGCACATTCTTATGACCAACTCTTCTTGCAAGATTATTGTGACATGAATTCTACCTTCTAGAGAAGAGTTACTAAAGACATGCATACCTTATACAACCATATAACCATCCTTTCTTTGAATTAGATTGTTTATTATTCTTATCGAAGATGAGATTCCTTTAAGAGGAGAAAGACTTCAATTCTCCCTCTCAAATCATAACTTGACCATCATCATTCCTTCATACTTCAAGATAGTTGTTTCCATAATAAATGAAACATATATCATTCATTTCATAATGCATATTTCAAATATTAAAGAACCTTCCCTAAATTATGGTTCTTATTGGAGGATCTTAATGATCCTTTCTGCAAGATGACTGCCTCTAACATTATGTTAGAGATACTTCGATGAGATGTGATGTTTAAGATTATCCAAGTCTTCTCATTCTTGTTAGCTAGATGACTTCTTTCCAAATCAATTTTATCATGTATAATTTAATTCTTCTACTATCATATGCTTCCTTTTATGATGCCATGCTTCCTTACAAAAATCAAGACTCTTCTAGAGAATGCAACAATGACATGAGTACAATGACAATTATGAAGACTGAAACTAGTTACATTTTCCAACACCTTGAATATTTGTTGATGGAGTGTCTAGGGAAATCATGCTTATGACCCTACATTAGATAAATCCATCACCTAACACAAGATTTATAATATGTAAGGGGGCGAAAATACCTAAAACTAAGCAAAAAACAAGTTTTTCATAGAGGGTTAATATTCTAGATGACACTTTAGGTAACCAAACCTGAGAAGGAGCTTGCAACATCAAATGAGAATCCAACAGAAGATGCTAGCCCCATGCCATACTCTAGGCAACCATGGTCCATTAGGAAAACTGTGAAATAAAAAATAAATCAAACATTAACACACAATTGGAAGTTGTTTTTGATATAAATGTAAATCTAGTCAATATGTTTTATGTGCACAATTTTTTTGGGAACTATGATCTATTCGACATATGTAAATACTCATTTTATTTAATAGAAATATGTTGTTTTTTTCTTCTTGAAAAAATATAGCTCTTAGATCATATGTTTACAACAGGTTTTTAGAAGGTCTCGAATGTCCTTCCATGTTCTGTCTTGCTAAATTCTCTCTGGGTTTTTTCTGTTGCGTATCGACACAAACTTAATATCAAACTAATAGTTTGTGTAAAAAAAAATCTTCAAATATATCATATGAGAACAAAAAATGATGTGAACAATTTTATGTTCATAACAAAAACATTTCCAAAACAAGTTCTACATAGTAGCTAGCCCTTGCTGCTTAGTTTAAATATAACTAAATTAAAATAAAATAAAAAACATAAGATTCCATGAATAGTTTCTATGAAAAATGTAGTTATTATTTCTCAGATCACAATCGTATCCATACAAACAAGCAATGGAACTTTGCAAATACATAGAAGAAATTACATGGCACAAAAAACGATTTGACTAGGACAGGGATACTAGTTACTAGCAAGTAAAAATTGTGTTCAGTAGTTCTAAAGATGTATCAATCTACAAGTTGATTAATTTCTACTTGTCACTTTAAATTTCTCATTGGATATGGAAATTTGGTGGTACCAGATTAATAATGAATTTTGAATATGTATTATTTAAAGAGAAATGAACCTGTTGGAGGGGCTAGTCGACTTAGTAAACTAGCTTAGTCGAGTCGGGAATCTGCATTGTAAATTTGGTTGATTCTCTAGTTAGTAGCTGAGTCTAATTTGAATAAGTTAAGTCAGTCTACTGTCCTAGTTGAGTTGGGAATCTGCATTGTAAAGTATGTCGATTCTCTAGTCATTCGAGAGTCTAATTCAAATAAGTTAAGTAAGTCGACTATCCTAGTCGAGTCGAGAATCTACATTGTAAATTCAGATGATTCCCTAGCCAATCAAGAGTCTAATTCAGATAGGTTAAGTTGTCTCTAACAATTAAACTGTTGTAACTATCTCAACTGAGTATATATATGATAATGGATGTATCAATGTACTAGTTTTGTTTGGATTCTCAGGAGATCATTATATAATATTATGCTTTGTTGGTTCTCTGCTACTTTGTGTCTCTTCCTTTATTCTTATGTTTCATATGCTCATGTGATTTCTTCTGTCCTTTCTACTAGTAACCAATGCACACTATCTATTATACTACAATCCCAACGTACAAAAAGATATAGAGGGGATGTTAGCAGCTGGTATCATATACCCTATTGACAAGTCAGAATGGGCAAGTCCAATGGATGTGCAATCGAAAAAGAACGACCCCACCATATTGAAAATATGTGTTAATTTATGTGGGCTTAAAAAATTGATAATAACTGATCCATTCCCACCTCCTGTTTCCAACGAAACAATAAACGAAGTAGACAAACCTAACTCGAATAGGAAAATTAATGAGGAGAGAGAACACACCTAATTATGTCATGGGAAATAATAATAAACAACATGAAAGTAGAACAATCAAGTGGAAAGGTCTAATCAACACATGAAACACAATCCTATGGTCACATCATAATCAGAACATTGTCATCCATCAATTCAAATTATAACAAAATCAACTGACAAATTTTCAGAAGCAAGGCAACCACGTGGTTCGCACGAACCAAATGGTATGGAAAAATTAAATCAACATGCGACAAGACATTTGAGGAAGGTGGCGATGAATAGAAATTATAATGCAATTAATTTGAATTCTAGCAACTTGAGTGAACCGTCATACTTTCCAATTACTCTTATGAAATTTTCCCCGAATATAAATTTTTATCTTCTAGAAATCCTAGACTTGCCAAGTCATGTTATTCAGAGATTTTTCTTCCAGACCCATCACATAAATCATTTAAATTGTCGACATGTTTCAAACTAGCTAATGTCCTATTATTTCATACTAGTTCAAATTGCTTGCCTGCCTAAGCACTGAAGAATTTTAGAAATATTTCAAAATGACTAAGAAACGGGTTTGATTCGAGGATAAAGGAGTTACATTGGAGCTAAGAACTAAAGCAAGATTCAACCTGAAATATGCAACAAAATTGGAGAGTCATCTCCATAAAATAAAACAAGAAAAGATAGATGATCATTCTTGTGAGAAGCATAACGAAGCTTTTCAGAGTTGGGGTAAAATTGGTGATCAGTGGATTCCAAAAACAACAATACTAAAAAAATATGGTATTTGACATATCCTTAAATCTCCTTTGATTACAGACATGCAAGTTATTAAACAGGAAGCTGAAAAATTCCTCATTAGTCACTTCCATAATGGATTTCTCTGAGTGTAAAAGATAGTTCCAATTTTTGCAATTGTTGTATATAATATCATGGCTCTCCCTCATAAAGGAGAGAAAATACTGAAAACACTAGTGATGCCAATTATAGGCTTGAGGAATATACCAAAGGAAAGTCTGCTAAGAATGCTAAAGCATTAATAATTAATCAAGTTCAAAATCCACTGACCAAATGGGCATGCATTATTGTTGCACTTTGTCTTACCCTTGTTGGGAGACCCTCTAATGTGAATCTCTCTATGTTGGAATCAATTGGACAAATGGTTAGGTTGGGTAAATTTTATAACTAGATAAAGCGAGTTGCTAACATGGTCCAACATAACTGTCATGAATGCAAGAATTCTAGTAAGGCAATTTAGTTTCCCTCCTTGTTGATGTGGTTAGCAATGAAATTTTACTAGTTGGGGAAACAAACTTTACCAAGAGGTCAATTCCTTTTGTAACAACCCTGTTGAAAATTTCATATAATAAAAGTTAATAAAGGCAAAATAATAACCACGATTGATGGGACACTTATTCCAAGTTGAATGTTGGGCAAAATCCTAGTGATGGAGATCACTTGTGATTATTTAATGGCTAAGGAAATTGGTAAAGGCAAGGGCTAAGACTTTGGAAAGGAAAAATAAAATTTTGGCACATTTAATTATGAAAATAATGGAAATTAGGAGAAAAGGGAGGTGAAAGGTCACAGGTTGCATGTGAGGAGGAAAATGAAGAAAATAGAGGCCTCATTAATAAAAAGGCTTCTAAGGATCAATTGGTAGCCTTTTATCAGTTCAGTTTTGGAGCTCTCTCATATTCTTGGATACTTATAGTTTTCTTGGAGCACTCTTGGAGGGTGTGGAATACTTGGATTTTTGCAGAAAGAAGGCAAAGGAAGAGAAGGAAAGTGCAAGAGGACATTGGGATCAACAACTACAATAGGATTTGCTTGCAAGAACTGAGTTGCATGTATTTTTTCCTCACTAATTTGGCATGCATGGAAATTGTATGTGGATTTTTGGTCATGATCTATCACTGGCATGGAGGATTGATTGATAGTGGATTGCTTAGCCTTTCCATTTCCTGGATAGCCATGGAGTTTGTGGGTTTATTTCCTTGTTTTGTTTTGGTTGGTTCTCATGTTTCCTTAGATTGGGTTGAGTTATTAGTTCTTGGAAGCCCTATAACAACTTGGGTTGAGTTACTAGTCCTGGAAGCCTTGGTTGGACAAGCGCTTTGGAAGCCCTTGATGGGTTGAGCTACTAGTCTTGGAAGCCTTGGTTGGACAAATGCTCTAGAAGCTCTTGGTGGGTTGAGATACTAGTCTTGGAAGTGTTGGTTGGACAAACTCTCTAGAATCTCGGTGACAGCTGTGGGTTAAACTACTAATCCTAGAAGCCTTGGTTGGAACAAACGATCTGGAAACCATGGAAGGCTATGATAGAGACCAATCTTATAATGGTTTTTTGAGGTCTGACCATGAGGTGGAATCATTGTTTAAGGGGTTGAGGTGGATGGCCTTTGGAAGCCCTAGATGGTTTTGGATTGATGTGTTCTATGAGATCCCACATTCATGCTTGAAATATGTCACGAGGGTGAATGACTGGAGAGAGATTTGGCCAAGCCATTCTACGGTCGGGTGGAATGTGGAAGTCCCATCTTGGATTTGGATTTTTCATCATCAATATGAGGTTATTTCTCCTTGTAAATCCATGAGTATTATACTGTTTTATATGTGGTTTATATGGTTGTGATTTCATGAGTATTTATGCTGCTATTATGATGATTATTTATATGTGTTATGATAGGATCTATGTATGGCTCTCATCATGTTTTTACTTGTAAATGAATGATCAATGTATCTATGACCTAATGGATGAAATGTCAGTTGAAGTGATCAGGAGCTCAAAATTTGTCAAAAATTCAAAGTGTCAGAATTTCGATAAGATTAGCGTAGGATCTAAGAGCTCATCATTCTGAATCCAACGGTGTGAACAAGACTCAAATCTGAGCTCGTATGCAGAAGTTAGAGCCAGTCAAAGTTCAGGTTTGACTTGCTCACATGGGAGGATTGGATGACATGGCAAAGGCCCCAGCGAATGGGAAAGTGCCAAGTGGAAGGTTACCATTGGCCCCTGCATATCACATATCGGAGAAAAGGGAAGGTCAGAATTAGAAATCAACCCCTGAGCAAGAAGGATTGCGATGTGATAAGGCAATCGTAAATCACGACTGCAATCAACGAAGGGGAAGGTATTACAAAATTAGCCCCCGACAGGATGGGTTGCAATGTGATATCGCAATCGCATATCAAAGGTGTTAAGAATTGGCCCCCAGTTCAAGCATGGTTGTGATGCGATTTATCGCATATCACAATCATAGAAAGTCCCGAATTACATTACCGTCGATTCTCCACCGACGCGAAATGTGATAGGATATACCAGATGCAATAGGATATCCACCGAGGGAAAGTGTCGATTGCAATAGGAATATTGGATGAAATATGTTATATGTTTTGTTTCATAATCTCGGTAGGTCTGTGTATTGCAGAGTGCTTGTTGTTTGGGCTTGGGGTTATCTGTCGATTGCGATAAGTGATAAGTCCCGGATTGATATGTTTCAAAGTTGTAGTTTATAACTCATCAGGTTAGCTAGATCAGAGATAGTAGTTTCTGAAGGAGTGTTGACATCTCTATCTTCGCCAATAACCAATTGCGATTGTGATATCCAACAGGGTTGCAGAACCATAGCCTTAACCCCAGGACCACCACTCCGCATATGACCACTCGGCCCTTAACCGCGAGATAGGTGGGAAAGTTGGCGGGACTGCCGATTTCGGTGGAACTTCCGATTTAACTGCAAATAATGAATTTCACTGGCAGTAAGCCATATTTGGAGGAGAAAATTGTGGAAAGCCTGACAGAAGTCATAATTAAGACAATTTTTGACCAAATGGGATGCAAAAAGAGGCTAGATAGCCATTTTTGGGCATTCTAAAGTCATTGGAACAAGTTTTAGGGTCAAAGGAGCACTTCTAGATAGGATTTTTGAAAAGTGAAGCCTATGGGTGCCTTGGTCAACCAGAGTGTTGATTCTGTTTATGGAGGAGTATGAAGGTGTAGATGACCTTGCATGGGTCTTCCAGCCTCCATGTACTTTCTGAAGTAGCCATTACAGCAGTGTTGTAGCTTTATTTATTCTTTGGTCTATATGTGTATGGAGAAAGAGAATTGTTTAAGTGCTTCAAGTGGATTGTACTTGTTTATGCTCTTGGTAGTTGGAGTATGGGGTCTTGGTGTAAGATGCCTGTGTTTGCTGAAGATTTACATGTTTAACTATAGGTTAACATGTGTATGGAGTGAGAACTTTTGTAGGAAGTTGTTTCTTTGAAGGGGAAACTATCCATTCCATTTCAATAGCTTATGTACTCTTATTTTCTTGATATTGAGCATAATGAGAAGGTGTCATGCCTTTAGAGCTGATCTAAGGAGATGTAGCCTAGGAGGGGTGAAATCCTTTATCAATGGCTGGTGTATTACTGTTTGATGCATGCTTCCATTCAATGTTTTAGTTTCATGTTTTAAGTTTTCTTCATGAAACTAACTTAAGTAAAACCACATAAAATTCATGCTTTTACTTGTTATTTGGAGTCAAACCTCATGCACATTTTTATATTCTGATGAGGGGAATTAGCACAACATTACTAATCTGCCCCAATTCAGATCAGGTTGGTATTAGAGCTATGGTTTTCTTTGTGAAAGGAGGAATTGACTGTTGTTTGCAAGTGAATGTGTTTTTTAAAGGAGAGAAAGATTGTTACAATCTCTACCACCAAGTTCTACCTCAAATTGTAGTAGAAGCTTTAAGAAAAACATGTCCCAAGGAGGAGACCCTGCAAGAATGTCAGAGGATGTGAAGGCTTTTAGAAAGGATTTCTTAGACATGGCAGAAATGGTGAAAGTCCTCTATGAAGAGAGGAATACCAAATTGCAAGGTGAAATCTCTAGACCTCCAAGAGGAGAATGTTCTCCAAGGGAAGAAGGTAACAAGAATGGTGATAAACCACCATATTCTCCACAATCTTCATGTTTTTCTACAACTATTATGCAATATGCTAGTGTAGAAAGTCCTTCAGAGAAGGTATATGGACAAGTTTGTACCTTTTGTCCACATGATGTGGAAGATGAGGTTCTATCAGCACCCAAATCTGAGGAGCTGAAAGAAGAGAGCCAAAGAGTCCAAGAGGACACATCTCAAATCAAAAGGGAATTCGAAAACATCTTCGTGTGTCAATCAAAAGATGAAGAAAATGGTAAGAATTTACATGCTTATTCCTTATGTGAAAGTATTGACGTAAATTCATTTGCATCCTTTGAAGAACACAGTAAAGGCATTGGATCCAATCTCTTGACCAAGATCGGTTACAAGGGAGGAGACCTTGGCATAAACCAGCAAGGCATTAAAAATCCAGTTGCAGCCAAGGAAAGGCCTAAACATGAAGGCTTAGGCTATGTCGGAAAAGAAGAATGGTCTTCTAGTGACAGTTCATGGATATTGTGTCATTTTTCCGTAAGAAAGGACATGAGGAGGCAAGATGTTGGGAATTGCATCCTTAAATGTTTCTCGCTTGGTTCCTGAAGCATAAGGAGGACTTACAATGCAGAAAGTCTCCAAAGGGAGATGTAAAAGTTGAAGAAGAAGGAAATTTGAGTTCTTCTTGCCACACAAGTTCCTCACACATGTAGCGTAAGCCAAAGGACAAAAAATAGAGGTATAACCATTTTGTTAATTCGAATGTTGTTCATGATGGAAAACAACATGCAGATTTCAATAACATGTTGAGGAAAATGTTTCCATGCACCTTTTGCCTTTCATATAACCATTATGCAGATAAGTGCGATAAAAGGAAAGCAATCACCAGGAAGATTTTTATGTCTATTGGAATTGAGACCGAAAGGAGAAAATCTCATCCAAGGATAAAGGTAAGTGGGCTGAGAGGAGCTCAAAAGAACTTTTGTTCTCACTGCAATATCAATGGACATTGGGTCAAGAAGTGTTGGAAATTGTTTCCACAACTTTATCCTAGTAAGGGTAAACAAATCATGCAAGCAGAGAAGAGGAAGCGAAAAAAGAAAAAGTGGCGCAAGATGCGACCATCCCTGAAGCAGCTTCAGAAGAAGAGATAGTTCAAATAGAGGGTTCATTTACCTGGTTGGGTAAGAAATGGGCAAACTATTTGTCCAACTGAAGTTTGTAAATTTCTATTTTGCACTAGTTGCATATCCCTACAGTTGGGTAATTTGTCAAAGTGATGTTTATAAATAAGTCACTTATATGCAACAATGTTTTCTTTAAGCAATTACAATGCTAGTTTGGCTTGTTGATAGTCAATTTGAATGGAAAATTTGGGAGTCAAGTTTATTCCATTTTGTATAAAACAAGGGCATTTTAAAATTGTTGTATGAGTGGTTGCAGCACATTTAGTATGTTCCAAATGTGTGTAGCACTCAATTTATACAAGTATTCACTATGTGAAGGTTGTTTGGGTTCATTTGGAAAAGTCTTTAAGGATCTTATCCTTGATAAGGATTTTGCAGATAAGCAATTCCAAGGTGCTCATCTTCTTGGAATTCTTCTTGGGAAGGATGTTGCTGTGCATGGCCATAGTGACATCAAGAGGTGTTGGTTCATCGCTTATGGCTCTGAAGAACAAAGGTGAAGGAGAAGGAAGGATTGCCTGTAGGACACTTGCGGTGCAGACAAAGTATAGAGTAGTTGCAGGTTATTTAATGCTTTTGGAGACCAAAAGTTTTTTAGTGGGGAAGAGTGATCAAGAGCTCAAAATTTGTCCACAATTCAAAGTGTCAGAATTTTGATAAGCTTAGCTTCAAATCGAAGAGCTCATCATTCCAAATCCAGCAGTGTGAATGAGACTCAAATTCTAGCTTGTATGCAGAAGTTAGAGCCAATCAAAGTTTAGGTTTGACTTGCTCACATGGCAGGATTGGATGGCATGGCAAAGGTCCCAATGAATGGGAAAGCACGAAGTGGTAGGTTTCCATTAGCCCCCGCATATCGTATATTAGAGAAAATGGCAGGTCAGCAAAAGAAATTGGCCCCCGAGCAGGAAGGATTGCGATGCGATAAGGCAATAGCAAATCGCGATCGCAATCGACGAAGGAGAAGGTGTTGCAGAATCGGCCCCCTATAGGATGGGTTGTGATGTGATATCACAATTGCATATTGGAGGAGTTAATAATCAGCCCCCGGTTCGAGCACGTTTGCGATGCGATTTATCACATATTGCTATTGTAGAAAGTCCCGCATTACATTACCGCTGGTCCTCTGTCGATGCGAAATGTGATAGGATATATCGGATGCAATGCAACTTTATATTGTAGTTTATAACCCCGGGCGGGTTCCCTACTATCGCAGTGTATGGACTTTGATATCCACCGAGGGAAAGTGTTGATTGCGATAGGACTGCCAGATGCAATATGTTATATGTTGTGTTTCATAATCCTGGTAGATCGGTGTATCACAGAGTGCATGTTGTTTGGGCTTGGGGTTATCTGTCGATTGCAATAAGCGATAAGTCCAAGATGTGATATGTTTCATAGTTGTAGTTTATAACTTGTCAGGTCCGCTAGATCAGCGATCATAGTTTCTGAAGGAGTGTTGACGTCAGTCTCTCCGCCGATAGCCCCTTGCGATTACGATATCCGACAGGGCTATGGAACCATAGCCTTAACCGTCGGACCACCACTCCGCATGTGACCACTCGGCCCTTAACCGTGATATAGGCGGGAAATTTGGTTGGGCCGCAGATCTTGGTGGAACTGCCAGTTTTAACTACAGATAATGAATTTAACTTGCAGTAAGCCAGATTTGAAGGAGAAAATTGTGGAAACACTGACAGAAATCATAACTAAGACAATTTTCAACCAAATGGGATGCAAAAAGAGGCTATATAGCCATTTTTGGGCATTCTAAACTCATTGGAACAAGTTTCAGGATCAAAGGAGCACTTCTGGATAGGATTTTTGCAAAGTGAAGCCTATGGGTGCCCTGGTCAACCAAAGTGTTGATTCAGTTTATGGAGGAGTATGAAGGTGGAGATGACCTTGCAAGGGTCTTCCAAAGTCCATGTACTTTCTGAAGCAGCCATTACAACAGTGTTGTAGCTTTATTTATTCTTTTCTCTATATGTGTATGGAGAACGATAATTGTTTAAGTACTTCAAGTGGATTTTACTTGTTTATGCTCTTGGTAGTTGGAGTATGGGGTCTTGGTGTAAGATGCCCGTGTTTGCTGAAGATTTACATGTTTAACTATAGGCTAACATGTGTATGGAGTGAAAATTTTTGTAGGAAGTTGTTTCTTTGAAGGAGAAACTAGCCATTCCATTTCAATAGCTTATGTACTCTTCTTTTTCTTGATATTGAGTGTAATGAGAAGGGGTCATGCCTTTAGAGTTGATGCAAGGAGATGTTGCCTAGGAGGGGTGAACTCCTTTATCAATGGTTGGTGTATTACTGTTTGATGCATGCTTCCATTCAATGTTTTAGTTTCATGTTTTAAGTTTTCTTCATGAAACTATCTTAATTAAAAACACATAAAATTCATGATTTTACTTGCTATTTTGGATTCAAACCTCAAGCACATTTTTATATTCTGATGAGGGGAATTAGCACAACATTACTAATCTGCCCCAATTCAGATCATGAAGCATCAATGTTTCTTAGCGATTCTCATCTAAGTATGAGATCCCTATGCTTAGATCTGTTATTTACACCTGTGGATTACATATTCGTGATATGTTTGACAAAATATCTGTCATGGCTAGTAGGGGTCCAGTAAATGTCTTATTCAAGTAATTGCATTAGCACTTTTTTTTTCATTTTATCTTACTATTCTGAAGATATCATGCAATTATGGCCAGTGACCCGGGCTCTGGTCCTAAAAATGTGGCTTAATTCTCGGGGACACTAGCACAAAACTGACAAAAAGAGTTCCTGGACGCTAGCTTGCAAGCTAGTGAGAGCATCCAGACGTCCTTGGATGCTGACATGCCCATAGCATGAGAACATCCAGGGGTCAAGTTGTCCAAAATTTTAGTGGGACCCAAGGGCTGGTTGCTTGAAAGGTTATATTGGTCCTGACGGTTCTAATGTTGATGTTGAATGTTTGTATGGTGTGTTTCCATCAGTTCCACTTCCTTAACATGACTTAGGAGGTCAAATCGTATCATAGTGGCCTCCCGTCACATGTTTACCTAGACTGGATGATTGCTTGGGTAGATGTGGGAGGAGGGTGTTACACCTTTAATGTACAATTTCAGAAATTTCTCTCATAGTTGGTTGGGTAAACCTAAGTCACTAAACCCCCCATAAATTTTTTGAAATTGGTTGTTAAATTTAAAAACAATGTCTAATAGGTGTAGGGCACCACAACACATCCGAATAATGTTACCTCCTTCATCTCACATTCAATTGTGCCTCGACAATACTAAGGTCCAGTATATCAATTCTTCAAATGTAGATCACCAATATATGTAGTATCATCCCACAATCGACGAAATATTAAAAATAAATGAGTTGACAGGGTAACACAATTTTAAAAATCTGCCTTAGACTTGGGAAACACTGGCGAAAATATTTTTACCCCTCTCTGAGAATGAGCTCGAAGAGGAAAGGGAAGTAGGACGATATATATGGTAGTTTAAAGTTGATCTCTTAGTACCAGTTACAGATTCTTCTAAGTAGGATCCACTCAAAGAGCCACAAATTCCTACTCTGATTCATACATCAACTTCTTTTATGAACTAGTAAGACCTTATAGTGGACAGCCAAATGGATGACCCGCATCAGTAGCAAAAACTAGATTCAATTTATCGAGAAGTTCTTGAGAGAACATAAGCAAAGGGTAAGTCAAATAAGAATCCTATGAAGTCACAACAATTCCTAGCTTCATCCATAGGATAGATATTCTCACTCCTTGGGTCAAGTCAAAGAAATATTTATTGAAACTGTTAAGTAGAAGATGAAGGTTAAATAATAGACAAAGGAGCTTCTGCAGTTAACCCCAACCAAAATTATTTTAAAAGGAAATTTAACAATGATGCAGGAGAAAGGTTAGTTGGATGAACATACCAAGAAAAAGGATTAGGCTCCCGACGTTTACTTGACTATCAATTAAACCAAAATCAATTTAAATGGAAATTCATCACCAACATAGGAGCAAGGTTAGTCGGTTGAACCTAGCAAGTAAAAGGATCAGACTTCGACATTGAATTGACTGTTGATTCACCTCATGTGTCTTTGAAAACAATCATGGAAGAAAGGGAGAAGTGGGATAATACTCCAACTAAATAGGATGATACACAGTAGGTCTTGTTAGAATTTACAAGGTCAAATGATGTAATAAAGTAAATGACAGAGGAAACTAATATGTAAAATCATGATACTTCAACCTCACTCACTACTTATCAATAAGAGTCATCGGTGAAGTCAACTACATCAACCAATGCTGCTCCTGAGGTAAAACAAGAATTGACCTCTCCAATAACCAACTTGAGGTAAGCTTCCGAAAGAAAATTATTCAAAGCCCTAGAAAATTCAGCAAGAGCAGTCAAGAAGAGATTCAAAAGAAAGCAATCACATAGTAAAAAGCTTCGATATAGATAATAAAAAGAAAGGGATATTTGGGAGGAAAACAAGAGTTGCACAATAGAAAATATCAACATTAACACCACTACTGGAATTGATGATCCACTTGTTGCAATTCAACAACTTCTACATCAATTGATCGATTCTAACAAGAAATTGGTTGCTCCGGTAGATGAATTACAAAATAGGGTACTAACTCAAGGAAATGAGGAATTGTCTAGTGTGATTCAGAATGCTCATCAAGAGTTTGTTCAAGAAAATCAAGAACTAGAACATACTTTGGATCATGGGGCTACACTCATCACAGTCATCAGTAATTGGCCAACATAACTAGCTTCTACATGCAGTTGCATAAGGACTTAGGAATGGTTAATTCGAGAATTGTGCTCATAGCAAGTAACTAAACTTCGAGCAAAGTTGACCCATGATAGTTGAATGTCACAGGAGAATAAATTTTATGTCCAGTTACTGTAAGAAGAGAGAAAGTCAACCCATGATAATTGAATGTCACAGGAGAAGAAATTTTATGTCTAGTTATTGTAGGAAGAGAGACAGTTTCTTAGAGAAGGAAAAAAACAAAAATAGAAACCTCTAATGGAATTGAATATTTGCAGGGAATCTTCAGTCAAGTGCAACTATTCGAAAAAAAAACATCAATTGATCAATAATTAGCATACTTCCATAACCAACCAACTACAATACTTAGCAGAATTGAAATCACTAGATGCGCAAGCAAGGCTAGTTGTACGAGAATGTAACGTATTTCATAAACACCTTCAAAATATAGCACCTATCATTTATTGAGCAACATTTCCTGAAACTCCAAAACCAACACCTGCAACAACATCGTCTACTCTAGTATCTCCACCACTGCCCAAATTTAGTTATTTCACGCCAAGTTTTTTAAGATGTGGTCAGGCCTTCGAACAACATTCGGATAGCCAAGAAATTAAAGTTGAAGGTGCCAATTGGTCACCTAGTGAAAGGGAAAAAAGAGGAATATGTACAATATATACAACATAATTGTTTAAAGAAGCACTGATTGATATCTCAAGTGGACCATACGTTCAACCAACCAACCACCCTGAAGAACGTTAATTTCTTTCTCAGTATTTCTTTCTTCTATTTTGTATCAATTTACTCCAATTTCCCCCCTTCTTCGAGACAAATAAGGCATTGAGGGTGGGGGAGATGTTGGAGGTGTTATTTGACTTAGTTGACTACCCTAGTCGAGTTAGGAATCTACATTATAAATTCAATCGATTTTCTAGTCAGTCGACTATCCTAGTTGAGTCGAGAAGATGCATTTTTAGGTTGGTTGATTCTCTAGTTAGTTGACTATCCCAATCAAGTCAGGAATATGCATTATAAATTCGGTCAATTATTTAGCCAGTCCATAGTCTATGTCGAATAGGTTAAGTCGGTTTTGACAGTTAAACTACTCTAACCATCTCAACTGAGTATATATATGATAATGTATGTATCAATGTATTGGTTCTGGTTGGCTTCTTAAGAGATCATAATATAATATACTACTTTGTTGGTTCTTTGCCACTTTGTGTCTCTTCCTTTATTCTTATGTTGCATATTCTCTTGTGAGTTATGTAGTTTTTCCATGGCACATGAGAATCTAAGTTAGGGTCTTAGAATCTCTGACACAACCAACTCAAATGCCACAACAAACTACATTGCACAACGAAATAATTATAGTAGTAAATAAACACATGCACAAATAGACAACTTTTTACATTTTTCAACAACCCAAATTTATTATATTATGAATCTATAATACAACAATCTAGGGATCCCAAACCAAGGATCATGGACCTCATACAATCACTGATACAAGAATACAAACTAGGGTTTTGTGTTATCAACTATGATAACCAATCTGCCCTTGACAAGATACCAACTGACCTAGTCCTTGATATATCCAGACTCATCTCCTTTCGGTCCACGTACCTTAAACACAAATGTTGATCTATCTGCTCCCAACATTAGGGAAATTTTGAGGTCTAAAATGGGCCTCCTAAGAAAAATGTACAACTAAAATAAACTTTATAAGAACCAATAGGATTCAAGGTGATGATGTCAACCATGGGGGATGATTCACCATTTTTGGAGTAAAAAATTAAAATATTCAAAAATAATAAAATAATAAAACTATTTTTTCAACTTATCTCCCTAATTTTTTGCCCAAATTTCACGTGGGAGTGCTCGTTGGATGCAAAATTTAATTCCTCATCCAAAGAGTACCCATGTTGCATAGTTTCGATGAACCCTGCTACACAAAAAATGATAAGTACATGAAAAAATGTGATTGCAATCATGTTTTTCATGTATTTCTCATTTTGCGTGTAGCAATATCCATCGAAAATATGAAACATGGGTACTCATTGGATGAGGAATCAAATTATGCATCCAATGAGTGTTTCTGCTTGAAATTTGAGCAAACCAATAGGGAGATAAGTTGAAAATATGAGTTGAAAAAATAGTTTGTTTTTTTTTTTTTTTTTTAACTCTAAAATTTGATGATGTGTCTAATCTTATTTTATTATTTCCACTATTATTTATAATTTCCTTAGGAGGCCCATTTTAGACCTCAAAAATCCCCTAATGCTTGTAGCAATATCAATCTGCCTTTATCAATGAATCCTGCTCCTTTAGGTCACTGAACACGACTCACCAATCAGCCCTCCAACTGATCATTAGTCCACCAATGAATCAACACATATGGTATTCTTGTGAGTTTTTCACAACTTCATTTGTGAAAAACTCCTAGACTGTCCATTATAGCTCCTCAACTGATCCGGGTGGCTCTAGAAATAAAAGTGGCCTTGAAAAAGCTCAAAAATCAAAGTCATTGGATTGAAGTGAAACCAGGACCAGATCATAGTGCTCGTTGTCCTAATTCCAATGGCATGAATGGAACTCAAATTTGAGTTTGTATGCTCAAGATATTCACGGTCAAAGTTTTGGTAAAACTAGGCCAAGTACCAATCACTAACGAGGAAACAATTTGGCAAAGGGTCGGTACATGGAATCCGGCGGTCGAAACGGGAAAATTTGTTGCCTCTTTAATTTGTCCAGTGACCCTTAAAATCTGCCACCAAAATTTAAACTATTATGGTTAAATTTTTTTTTATATAAAACTATGATGGCGGGCTACCACCCCCACCATCCCCCAATGATATTGTTTATATATATAATAATGGGGCGAGGCCACAGGAGACCTGGGCCCACCCAACCATATAACGATGACATGTAGAGGGAGGCTAGTGGGGTTCGAACCTGTCGAGCCTAGGTGGGTTGGCCCGCCAACAGGCAACCCCAAAATTAAACTCCGCCAACAATATTACAACGATTGTCGACTATTAAAACACAACAACGCCTAATCTGAGAATCGCGGGATTTGACCTTGGGTGGGCGATAACCAACACACCCCATTTTCCAACAACCCAAATGAATTTCGTTAGAGCCTTCGCCCACATTTTATTACTTAAACCTCATTCGCCATTTGATGAGGGAGGAGTGGCAGAAATGAGGAGTGGAACAAAGTTGCAGGTGGAACCAGGAGCACACCCAGGTCGGAACCATGCCCAGGTGGGCATGAAATTCAAGAAATATTCCTAGGGAATCTTGGGAGAATATTTTTCAAGGGAATCTTGAGGGAATATAAAGGTTCCTTAGAGCTCTAGAGGTCACTTGCTCCTAATGGGGTCAAGTTTATAGTCGTTTGACATGATTTCGCACCACGAAATGGTGATGTATGTTTCTACACCTGATCTTTGCATTTTCAATCCATGTCAGAAAATGGAGGTAGAAAGGTCATTTATATAAATTTGATTGTAATTCATTTTTGCTTCCATTTAATGAAAGATGCCTCCCCACTTTGAGCAGGGCCTGAAGATGTAGCCCACTTTGGGTGAACTCTGTAATAAAATCATTTTGTGCCTTTGATATCGTGGTTGATTTTTTATTTCCGCTTCTTTTCATGTGTTTAAGTTACTTGGTTATATGCTCTTTTTTGTGCAATTCTAAATGCATCCATAAAGTAAAAGATTTGGATCAATTTCGGTATCAGAGAAGGTCTTCTTGATGTGAGTTGCATGAGTGAATGCTAACCGGGAACAAGCTCCAAAGACAAGAAGGAAAACTCAAATCCTTTGATCCTGAAGCGGGGCATGCAACACGAAGATGAGACATGGCAGATGAGGAAGCTTGAATTGAAGAAGAGTGAAATTATCGCAAGATCCTCTTCACCATGGCAAAGAAATTTAACAAGTTGTTTGCAGAATACGAGAAGACAATCAAGCCTGGGAAGAAAGAACTAGATGATCATGCCTCGATAAATCATGAAGATGGAAGAGGAGAGCCTTCTGAATTGCCCTCTCCATCCTCTAGTGAAAATTCTTCTTCTTCTTCTTCTTCTCATCACTCTAACAGGAATCATAGGAATACATCTAAGAAGCCATTTTTTAAGCTAGATGTGAAGTTTTATTTGCCCACATATAATGGAGAATGTAATGCAGAGAAATTAAATAATTGGATTAGATAGATCGAGGTTTATTTCCGAATTCAACAAATCGAGGAGGATGATGCTAAGATCCAATTAGCATCTCTTTCGCTGAGTGGCACCGCTCTCGTCTGGTGGGAGAGAAAGTTGCAGAAAGGAAACAAAAACTTGGGTAATCTCCTTTCTTCTTGGTCCAATTTTGTTTCTGCATTAAAAGATAAGTTTTATCCTTTGGGTTATCGACAAAAGGATTTAATGGAATGACAATATTTGAGACAAGGAAAGGGTCAAAATGTACAAAGCTTCACAGAAGAGTTTAGAAAACAAGCTTTGAATTTGGGTATTTCACTTGATTCACTAGAAACTGTAACAAAGTATATTGGTGCTTTACATAGTTACATAAGGCATTCTTTGTTGTTATTTGAGCCTACTACTATTGATGCGGCCAGTGTGAAGGCCATTCACCTTGAAATAAGGGGCAAGAATGACAAAGAAGAGAAACCGAAGAAATCATCTTTCAAACCTCATAATGGCAAGTTCAAAGGAAAAGGCAAGGGAAAGGACAAGAAAGCAGCTATAACCAAGAAGGAGGAAGTTTTGGACATTGGATAAACCAACGCTCCCCATGTGTTTTGCGACATGGACTAACTGCCTCTCGTGGATCCTTAATTATGGCAATGAAATCGTTGACTAACACCTATAGGTTTTGGTCTAACAACAATCATGATTCCCAACAAGTGGTATCAGAGCATAGGTCATGAGTTCAATACACACTCGACTCGCATTGGGGGGGGGGGATTGTTGGACATTGGATAAAACAAATATCCCCTTGTGTTTCGTGACATGGACTAACTGCCTCTCATGGATCCTTATTGTTGGGTTGTGTTATATTCTTTCCACGACTAGCCCACATAGTTAACCAGGGGGTTAGAGGGGGGCTCACAGGGGGTTTAAGACATACCCGTAACCCCACTTTATGGGGTCCGGGACAGCGCCGCGAAAAATTTTGGTTTTGGACCCTATGTTAGGTTGGGCGGACCCACCTATGGTTTTGTGCATGATTTTCGCACATGTTTTTGGACGCGATGGTTTTCGGTCCATGGTATTGGATGCTTCGGCATGTATAAATATGTATTGTAACATTGAAAGGAACATAATGAAAAATCAAGCTGGTAGTCCCGATTTTGGGATCCAGGGGAAAATCTCTGTGTATATGTGTTTTATGTGTTATTCTTTTGCATTGTTTATTTTTTGTGATTTAGAATTCATATGTAGGTAATTTTTGTACGGGGTTAAAACCTACATTTGGTATCAGAGCAGTTTTGGCTTCAAGGGGACGCCTTTCTTGCTGAGGGGTTTTGCTCGGGCCTATGGTAGACCCTGTTCCGTGGGAGATCTGCGAGGTCGATTCTAGTGGTGAAAGAAGATGGCGAGCAGTGGAAAGATAGAGATTGAGAAATTTAATGGTCAGAGTTTTGAGTTGTGGAAACTCAAGATGGAGGATCTATTGGTGGATAAAGATTAGTGGATCACGGTAGATCTAGGTACTAAACCAACGGGAGTGTCATATGAAGAATGGAAGAAGTTGGATCGGAAGGCAAAGAGCACAATACGATTGTGTGTCTCAGATTCAGTATTGCTAAATGTATCAGGGGAAGCTACAGTGAAGGCTTTGTGGAACAAGTTAGGGACTTTGTACCAATCTAAGTCTTTGGTGAATAAATTGTTCCTGTGGAAAAAGCTGTATAACTTGAGGATGAAACATGGAGACTCGGTGATAGAGCATCTGAACGCATTTAATACTATGGTAAGTCAGTTAGCATCTGTTGATATTAAAATATTAGATGAAGGTAAGTGCATCAATTTGTTGATTTCTCTACCAGATTCGTGGGATAGTGTGGTTATTGCAATAGGTAGCAATGCAATTGCCTTGCAGTTTGATGAAATAGTCTCATCCTTAGTGACGGAGGAGATGAGATGGAAAAATATGGAGAGCCAGAATGGTGATGCCTTGTCTATACAAGGATGGTCCTAGAACATAAACAAAAATAAGTCATCGAGTGGGAGATCAAAATCTAGAGGGAGATCTAAATCTCCAGGAAAACCTGTAAAGGTGGTGTGCTGGAAATGTGGAAAGGAAGGGCACTACAAAAGGGACTGTAAATCTAAAGCTCTTCATAAAGGAAAGGGATATGATGATGCTCCTTTTGCAGAGGTGAAAACCACCTCAGATGAACGTGGGGATGTGTACTTGGCTTCTTCAAGTACACATGTAGATCATGAGGCATGGTAGATTGACTCAGGTGCATCCTTTCACTTCACTCCCCATAGAGAGTGGTTCTGCGAGTAAGAGAAATATGATGGTGGTGATGTCTTCTTGGGGGATGACAGGAAGGCTAAAATCGTTGGTCGCGGAAAGGTAAAGTTGAAGTTGCAAGGTGGAAGAGTTAGAACACTTCCTGGTGTTTTACATATTCCTGCATTGGCCAGAAATCTAATTTTTGTAAGCAAGCTGGATGATGCAGGTGTAAAAACAATGTTCGAGAAGGACACCTGCAAGATGGTTCGGGGAGAACTAGTATTGATGCAGGGAGTTTGAATTGGAACTCTGTACAAGCTGCAAGGTAGCACTGTTATTGATGGGTGCAACAGTTCTGTGGTTCCTGAAAGTGGAGCAGAAAATATAGTGGTCTCTGGAGAGAAGACCATGTTGTGGCATCAAAGGCTTAGACATATTGGAGAGAAGGGCATTCGAATACTTCATGGTAAAGGTATGGTAGAAGGTATGAGTAATAGCTCTCTGGATTTTGATTTCTGTGAAAATTGTGTATATGGGAAGTAGAATTGGGTGAGTTTCCCCTCTGGTAGTAAGAGGGCGAAACATATATTAGAACTTATGCACAGTGATGTGTTTGGACTTGTGAAGGTTCCATCACTGGGTAAGTCTGTGTACTATGTATCATTTATAGATGACTTCTCAAGGAATACATGGATATATTTCCTTAAGAAGAAATCTGAAGCCTTTGACAAGTTTAAAGAATTTAAGGCTCTCGTGGAAAATTAGACAGAGCAGAAGATAAAGGTGTTGAGGACAGATAATGGTGGAGAGTTTTGCATCAAGGAATTTGAAGAATTCTGTAAGAAGTGTGGTATAGCATGACAGTAGACTACTCCATATACACCTCAGCAAAATGGAGTTGCAGAAAGAATGAATAAGATGTTGATGGAAAGGGCAAGAAGCATGCTCAGTGGTGCTGGGTTAGGATAGGAATTCTGGGCAGAGGCAGTGGATACTACATGTTACCTGGTCAATAGGTCACCTTCATCATCGTTGGAGGATAAGACTCCACAAGAGGTATGGACTGGTAAAAACCCTCTCTTTCACATCTGAGGGTATTTGGATGTGATGCATATGTACATGTTCCAAAGGAGAAACGAACCAAGTTGGATAGTAAATTTGAAAAGTGCATCTTTATTGGGTATAAGGATGGTTTAAAGGGTTATAAGCTTTGGAACCCAGTTACACGAAAGGTTGTGTACAACCGAGATGTGGTGTTCAGAGAGGTAAAAGATGTTATTAAACATGAAATCCAACCAAAGGAACCTGAGAAGATAGAGTTTGAGCTTAAGGAGGAAGAATCAGACTCTACAATAGAGGAGGAATCAGAAGATGAAGAGCCACAAACTCCGCGTGTGAGAAGATCAGTTTGAGAAAGAAGGCAGCCAGAAAGGTATAGTCCATCTACTTTTTGTTCAAATTTTTCTTTATATATTACTGATGATGATCCCAGAACTTTGAAGGAAGCAGTAGATTTAGAGGATGGAAAACTCTAGAAAGAGGCCATGGTTGATGAAATGGCATCTTTGCACAAAAATGAGGCTTGGGATCTGGTGGAGTTGCCGGCTGGAAGGAAACCCATTGGCAGTAAATGGGTGTTCAAGAAGAAGACAAATGTAGAAGGAAAGGTGGAGAAATACACAGCTTGGTTGGTAGCAAAAGGTTATTCCCAGGTGCTGGGAATTGATTTTGGTGATATTTTTTCTCCTGTTGCCAAGGTAACTTCTATTAGATTACTTTTATCTGTTGCTGCTGCTTTTGATTTTGAGGTAGAACAGATGGATGTGAAGGCATAATTTCTTCACGGGGATCTGGAAGAGGAAATATACATGAATCAACCTGAAGGCTTCACGGTGAAGGGTAAGAAAGAACTAGTATGCAAGTTAAAGAAGTCTCTGTATGGGTTAAAACAGTCACCAAGGATGTGGTATCAGAAATTTGATACATTTATACGGGGACTTGGCTTCACCAGAAGCAAAGTAGATCACTGTGTGTATTTTAAATTAATTGGTGACCGTGTTATTTATCTGGTCTTGTATGTGGATGATATGTTGCTGGTTGGAAATGACAAAGAAATTATCTAGGATTTGAAGACCCAATTGTCCTCCAAATTCGACATGAAAGATCTTGGTGCTACAAACTATATTTTTGGCATGGAAATTAAAAGAGATCGAGCAAAGAGGAAGCTCTGGTTAAACCAGAGGAAGTATGTCGAGACAATACTGCACAGGTTTAATATGCAGGATAGTAAACTGGTGAAGGTTCCTATTCCTGTAGGTGTGAGGTTATCTGTTGAACAGTGTCCCAAGACACAAGAAGAGGAAGAGGACATGTCCCGTGTTCCATATGCAAGTGCAGTCAATAACCTAATGTATGCAATGGTCTGTACTAGACCAGACATTACACATGCAGTGGGAGTATTGAGCAGGTTTATGTCAAAACCAAGGAGCACTGGACAGCAGTGAAGCGGGTTTTCAGGTATTTGCGTGGCACTAGTGATTATGGTTTGTGCTACCAAGGAAGACCAGGATTGGATAGAATGTTGGATATTCGTGGCTTTGTTGATGCAAATTGGGCTAGAGATCTAGATCAGAGAAGATCTACAAGTGGGTATGTGTTTAACCTATTTGGAGGTGCAATCAGTTGGATGAGTAAAAAAAAATCTGTAGTGGCACTATCAACTACAGAGGCAGAATACATGGCAGCGACTCATGCAAGCAAGGAAGAAGTTTGGTTACAGAGATTGTGTTCAAGTATGGGGTTAGTACAGGGAGCTATAAGGATAGATTGTGACAGCCAAAGTGCAATTTTCTTGGCAAATAACCCTGCATATCATTCAAAGACAAAGCACATTGATGTTCAATATCACTTTGTGAGGGATATGATAGAAGACAAAAAGGTGTTACTGGTAAAGGTGGACACTTTGAAGAATACTGCAGATGCATTGACAAAATCTGTGAGCTCTAAGAAGTTCTCTTGGTGTAGAGAAACAATGGGCGTTTCAAGGCTGGAAAAATGACTAAGCTCTCTTTTGGCCCCTTGTGGAAAGAAAACAACAAGTGGGAGAATGTTGGGTTGTGTTATATTCTTTCCATGACTAGCTCACGTAGTTAACTGGAGGGTTAGAGGGGGGCTCACAGGGGGTTTAAGACGTAGCCATAACCCCACTTTATGGGGAGTTCTCTTGGTGTAGAGAAACAATGGGTGTTTCAAGGCTAGAAAAATGACTAAGCTCTCTTTTGGCCCCTTGTGGAAAGAAAACAACAAGTGGGAGAATGTTGGGTTGTGTTATATTCTTTCCATGACTAGCCCACGTAGTTAACTGGGGGGTTAGAGGGGGGCTCACAGGGGGTTTAAGACGTACCCATAACCCCACTTTATGGGGTCTGGGGTAGCGCCCCGGAAAATTTTGGTTTTGGACCCTATGTTAGGTTGGGCAGACCCACCTATGGTTTTGTGCATGATTTTCGCACATGTTTTTGGACGCGATGGTTTTCGGTCCATGGTATTGGACGCGATGGTTTTCGGTCCATGGTATTGGATGCTTCAACATGTATAAATATGTATTGTAACATTGAAAGGAACATAATGAAAAATCAAGCTGGTAGTCCTGGTTTTGGGATCCAGGGGAAAATCTATGTGTATATGTTTTTTATGTGTTATTCTCTCGCATTGTTTATTTTCTGTGTTTTAGAATTCGTATGCAGGTAATTTTTGTACGGGTTTAAAACCTACACTTATCTCTGGCGATGCTCATTGACTAAAACCTGCAGGTTTTGGTCTAATGACAATCATGATTCCCAATAGGAAGGAGAAAAGCCATCTTGCACACATTGCAAGCAAGAAGGCCATGATGATGACATTGTTGGAAGTTGCATCCAAAGTTGAAACCAAAGAGATTTGGTGGGAAGAACAAGAAAAATACGGTGGAAACCGTAAAACATGACCTTGGATCCAATTCCGGTGACAAGACATAGATCACAATAGTGGGCATACAAGTTACTATTTCTCTTCATGCTAATGAAAATTATGAATTGTATGCAAGTACAAGTTCTTCAAATGAGTCTCTTGTTAATGAATGAAAGAGGATTGAATTATTCCACATGAGAGACATAGTGAAACATACTAATGTGGAAACCTTGTTTGATTTGGACTCACAAGAAAATTTGATTTCAAAATCCTTGGTTAAGAAGTTAGGATTAGAGACCAAACCTCATCCAAAACCCTACCCTCTTGGTTGGGTGTGTGATAAATCCAAATTACATGTAACCAAGTAGTGTATATCTAGATTTGTGATTGCATCCAAAATTGTAGATGAGGTTGATCTTGATGTTGTACCCTTGGATATAAGTGGAAATGTATTGGGGAGTACATATTTGTATGACAGGAAAGAAATTTTAATTCACCATGAAAACAAGTATCATCTCACGAAAGATGAGGTGGCATACATTGTTAGAGCTCATCATTCCAAAATCAGTGTCAGTCTTGTAAGTGCAGGTCCGATGAGGAGATTGATCAATTTCGACAAAGGGTGCATGCTCATGGTTGTGAGAGCAAAAGATGTAGAGACATATTAATATTTCCAACGTTGTGATCCCACTCATAAAAAGGAATTGTATGAAATTGTTTCTAACTATAATGGGTTTTTTCAGGAACCAAGTGGGTTGCCTCCAAAGCATGATATCCAACATGAGATTCACTTGTAGCAGGCTTCTTCTTTACCCAACATTGGTATGTATAGGTTGTTAGCCATTGAGATGGAGGAGATAAATAAGCAGGTGGAGGAATTGTTGAACAAAGGGGTCAGAAGGCCAAGTTCTTCTCCACGTGGTTCACCTATTGTGTTGTTTCCAAAGAAGGATGGCACATGGAGGATGTATGTGGACTACAAAGCACTCAACAAAATAACACTGAAGAATCGGTACCCTCTCCCTCGCATTGATTCTTTGTTAGATCAATTGAAAAATGTTTTCTATTTCACGAAACTAGACTTGCACAGTGGCTATCATTAGGTCAGGATTGCAAAACATGATGTATGGAAAACTGCATTCATGATCAAACAGGGTTGTTTGAATGGTTGGTGATTCCATTCATACTATGCAATGCTCCAACCACATTCATGAGGGTGATGAATGATATTTTCAAACCCTTTCTTGATGATTCTGTACTTGTATATCTTGATTAATTATTTCTTTCAGTAGAACATGGGAAGATCATGTGAGTCATGTTAAAAAGGTGCTTGATGTTTATCAAAAAGAAAAATTGTATGTCGAAATGTCTAAGTATGAATTTAGTAATACCTCTTTGGTTTACTTGGGTCACATTGTTGGAGGTGGACAATTTAAAATAGATCCTTCTAAAATTGATGTGATTGTAATGTGGCCTAAACCAACTAGTGTTAGAGATGTTCATAGCTTTTTGGATGTGTTGTAGTGGCTACAACCACCCTACAAAATTTTGCCTTAGCTGTTTTAGAGCCTCCCTACCAACCTTACATAACACTTTGTCTTGCTTCGTCAAGTACTCAAGCTTCATGTGTTTTCCTCACGCAAAGGCAGCTTGTCGATCACAGTTGATCGATTCCCCTCATCGGTTTCTCACCTAGACTTGGTCCAGCTGCAAGCTGAGCAGCTTTGCCTTGAAAATTACGCATTTCTGGAGGGCAACCAACCTTCCCTCCAGGAATTGCGCAATCCTCTCTAACAGTCTGCTGGGCTCCAGGATTGCACAATCCTGCCAGCCAACCCTCCTAGCAGGATTTGAGAAAATTTTCCCAGCATCAGGCTATTCAACCTAGGATTTGCACAAATTTGGGTAGCAGTCAACTACTCTGCCCAGAAATTACGCAAATCTCCTGGGCAGCTAGCCCAGCTCCCAACCAGAAATGCGCATTTTTCTCCAGCAGTCGAGTAGTCTCTTGCATGTGCAGCTGAGTTGACCAGTTCCCTCCGGGACTGAGCAAAATAGACTTGCATGCATGGGCTGCTTCTCCCAAGGCAGCATGCAAAGGCATCCCTTGTTTCAGGGATCTATGTTTAGCATTTGGAGGTTGCATGCAAGGAGAAATTTCGAAACCTCTCACCAAGTGTCGCTTCCCCTAGATTCATGGCATGCACGTCACAACTTCGATGTTATCAAAACTCATCAACCGGATGCTACAAAGATCATTCCTTACATCAACCTTGCAGCTCTAACATCCCACATCACATCTAGGAGCAGTCAACACATTCAGCTCAGTTGCTTTGGGGTAAGCCCAATTCCCATGCCTTGCGCTGCATTTCTGTCGCTTTTTGTGTTTTCGCTTGTGGGAGTATTGTTTGCTTGTTTTATTTGAACGCTTGTTGTTGTTTACATTACTAGCTTGTCCTAGCTCTGTTTCAATTTTTGTTTCTATCTCACTGCTATCGCATGCATGAAATTGTTTTGCACGGAAGTTTGCCCAACCAGTGAACTTCCTCACCCACATGCATGTTGATCTGTTTCTTGAATCTTTCATTCATGTTTTTCATGCACTGTCAATCACTTCTGCTATCACTTAATGTCATCATGCATTTACTGTCTTAGTTCCTTTCAGTTGCCCGTCGACGAGTCGGGCCAACTTTGGCTCGGACTCTACCTTCACCAAGGCTGCATTGTGCAATATGGGGAAGGAAGGCTCACCTTCCTCTCCAGATTTGTGCATTCCTACCCATCACTAGCCTCCGCGACCATTTTGTGCATTTCTAGAGGACAGTGGCTGCTTGGTCCAAGAAATTGCGCAAATCTTTCCTTGGGCTAACAGTCCTTCCCAACTAGAATTGCACATTGCGCAATCCCAACTGTCAATAGCCAGACTGGACTATGAATTGTGTAATTCTAGCAGTCAGTGAGTCTCCCAGCAGCCCAGATTGTGCCTTGAGCAGTCTTGCTAGTCGGTCTCCCGACCTCCCAGCCGAAATTGCACAACCTTCATGATCATTTACCCAAGTATGTTTCAAGTCAGTTCTCATGTTCATTTTGGTTTTTGACTGATAGATTGCTTGATATGAGTGTTGCCATGTGTCTAGGTATTGCAGGTGTTCATCTGCCTCTCATCAGTACAGGTAAAATGGTTTCCAGGAGAGTAGAGGTGGACACAGCGTTCAAAGCACGTTTGGGGATGCAGTCGATCAAGTGTCTATGAGCTTGCCTACTCACTAAGACATCAAGTTGTTCGTAGACAAGGACATCAAGCAACATCATCACAACAAACAACATCATGAACAACAGCCGAAGGTAGCATATCGAATGCAACGAATGTAAGAGGAAGGTTGTTGACAACACAGAGGCAGAACAAAGTTGCAAGATCAAGCAGATCCACTGATAATGAAGGCAACTTTGGAGATTCAAGTTATGAGGTGATTTCATGACATGAAAGTCGCATGAATATAGAGAATGGAACAAAGAAGGAGTTGCATGTGCTGAAGCAGCAACTCAAGGAAGAACATGAATCTACACAGACAGATGAATGAGTTGCAGCAGGATCAGGAACGATAGTGGGCACAACATGCACTCACAAATGAAACTACACCCGTGCAAGTTAAAGATCCATCCTAGCAGCTAACACGAAGAAGACATGGTGAGAAGTGTTGTTGATTGCATGCAAAGGATTCAGCAACATGCATGTCATTGTGCGCATGCATGCAACCCAACCCATTCAACACACTCACCAAGGCGAAGACAAGAAGCAAGTTCAACTGGAGCTGAACATGTACTTCAACAAGTTGATGTGCATGACCACCAACACACCCTTGAAGGTCATCACGCACACTATGCATTAGTGTGTTGCCATTTCAGACGTACCCAAGAAGACCATGCGCATTTTAGCAGACGAGTTGGATGAAGGGGCCGACCCAATGCACCGGTTGCAATGGAGGCAAGAGTTCGCTTCAGCGAGATGTCACCATGAGGTGCATGCACACCATCATGGATGACCAAAATTGGCATCAGCTCACCACCTTCACCATCACAAGCATGTTAAAGAGTTAGTCTCACCATAGCCGACCAAGTGTCAGTGATGTGTTGCAAGGCTTGCTCAAGCCATGATGTCTCACATGAGTACATGTGCATTGTAATGTTGAGTCATATCAAGTGTAGGTCAAGTGTCAATAGTGAATGTAACAGTCATAGAGTAGGGGAAGAGTCATGAGGGTAGTTGAATGGTCACAAAAGGGAATGTCAAGGGTCACCCCACCCTTTGCTATAAATAGTCCCTCATAACTCATTGTATGGGATTTTGGTCAACCAAGCTTCTACTAAGACTATTTTGAAGAAGGCTTGGACAGTATTGTAACGTGCCTTGGCTTCTCCATTGCACAGAGCTAGTACATCTCTTTGGAGGAGTAGGAAGATGTGGTTGCAACATTCCACTATTGGGGCTAGCAGGTTTACATGGATGTATTGTATGATTGTGAGTTACACTTCTTTATATAATAAGAGCTAGCACATTTTCATGCATATGTTGTTATTGTAGTTCAACTGCTTCGCTTGCTTTAATGATATGTGTTGTTTAACTTATGTATTTTTGTATGAACTCATTCACATGCAATTATATGAATCTTGTTGTTAGTGTGTTGCATATGTTGTTAATTTTGTTACTGTCCATGTCGACTGCTCAGTCGGACATCAGATAGACCTTTCACTTGAACCTTGCTATAACAACCATCACACTTGTCTCAGACTGATCCATGAGTGTTGTACGTGTTATCTTACCTTGTATGATGTGACTACTGCATCCGAGTGGACTGCTTTGTCGGACGCTGTGCATGTCCTTTGTGTTGTGTGTTCCTAGTCGATTTGGGACTGATCCCTTTCAACATGGAACTCACCTTCACCTCCTTCCCCTTTCGAAGTGTTGGAACCTCTCATACACCTTCCTTGACTCACTGCATTAGTCACACCCTTGATGCTGACAAAGTTATTCTACTTGCCTCTGTGCGACACCGCGGTCAAGGCATTAACATACGACCCACTTCTGGGACTCCTACACCAAATGGTCTGAGGTATAATTGGGACTTCTTACTGGGGAGATCCCCTTGACATGTTGGCAGGTCCAACACCGTCAACATTTATGGCGCTAGAAGGAGGTCTTGATGACAAGCTGTGTCCTCTCATCTAGTTTTGAACCTTTGCATATCTTTCATGGAGCCTTGGACTCTTCTTCCCCCGAGGTGTTTTTCGAATCGTGAAGATGTCTCCATCTCAGGGAAGCTTTTTGATCTCTTGTCCACTCACACGTATGATCGCGAAGGTGAAGTGGCTTAGCTTGAGCACTTATATAACTTTCTTTTCGTGATTTATGAGGAAGACGAGTTTTCTAACGAACAAGTCGATTTGCTGCTTGCATACACACTTCGAGAATCTCCATTTCGTTGGGTGCTCAGTCTACCAGCTAACAGCGTGCACTCATTTGAGCACTTCTCTAATCTCATTGAAGACATGTTCTATCATTTTTATCCAAACTATCTTGACCAGAAACTATTATAGCAACGGAGGGCTCCTCATGAATTTGTTATTGATTTTTGGCAGGGCTTCTATGACTTACAGTTTCAAGCTCCGAGGAGCCAGATGAAATTTTCTTATCTTTGGGACCGATTCGAGTATTTCCTTAATAAATCTACCCATCCTAAGAGGAAGCCTGATATCAAGCCTTGCTCAACATTCTTCATTGATGGAACTGCACAATCTTATGCGGGAGTGGGATCTGTCTCAACTGACTGTTTGCCTCCCTCTCATTCAGTGGCTCCACCATTGCCCAGTGATGTTGAGGATCATGCTCACACACCTATTCATCCTTCATACTCTCCCAACATCACTCCACTCAATTTTTGTGCAGATTTTTTTGTGAGTCCTTCGAGTTCTCATATGCATTCTTTTCTTCGACCTCCATCTTCGCACTCAGGTGTTCCTTCGGATGATGTTGCCTTGTGTTCTTCCATTTCGGACTCTTCACTTATTGTGAATGAGGAACAACCCACTAACAGAGTCGGTGTTGCACAACCAAGATGCGTTGTCATTCATGAAGAGTACGAGTGGGAGCTTGGACATCAACACTCGACGAAGGATGACTCCCTTCAGTCCAAGTCCCCTCCTTTCTTTCCTAACCTCTATGGTGAACCTTCCATCCATGATTTTGCATGTGTATCTTCATCCACGGATGCATCCGTTGTTGATCACTCGCAAGACTCACCGAATGTTAGTCCATGATTCGAAAACGGAGAGGATAGGTTACTCGTTGAAAATCCACTTGATCCTTCATCTGTCTTTTCCAGAAACACATAGGATGAGTTTGTTCACTTTTCATCTACCCCTCTATGTGATTCATCCAACCATGAGGAAGCCGACCAACATCCTGAATTTTCTGATCTTGGTGGTCGTGATCTCTTCACCTCATCATCCGATCACGATGTTGATTCACTCATTGTTAATCTGTCTAATCCACTGGTCTACGAAGATCCATCTATCAATGAAGTGGAAACCCCACAAGTCGTCAAGGCACTTTAGCCCGAGTTGATGGTTATGTCAGGCCCTCACTGTCCTAAGGTTGGTTTTGCTTCCGATCAGGAAATTGTTCAAACGTTCAAGTCTCCTCATCACTCATATGTATGCACTCAAGATCAATCTCACACATAGATCACACTTCCTCCACTCGAACTACACGATCCCATTGCTCATGCATTGGAGGAGTCTTACATTGCGAGTACTCATGCACAACGCAAGTTATCTTTGTTTCTTTCATTTGCTTGCATGTCTTAGTCAAGAGTGTGCTTATGCTTCAAAGTTGCACATAGTGTCACACAACACCATGATAAGTCCACAGACTACTTGTCATGCACATGCACTCACCTGTGTCTCATGGACACTTTGAAACACGAAGTGTGGTTGTCTTCATTATTATATCTTTCTTGGTTATTGGTCCAGAAAACTGGGTTGCTCGGGGGTCAAGCCTTCACCAACATGGGTCTACCAATGCATTGGTGGCTGCATTGGAAGTATCACTTCACGTGATCAGGCCCACGCACTGTTAGTGTAGGAGTAGGAGTAGTGTTTGCTTGCATGCTTGTTTGCTTACATGCTTTGTTTGCTGGTTTGTTTACTTGCTTCACTTTCATTTTCGCTTCTACTCTTTCTTTTCTTTTTTGATTATTAGTTCGTTCGCTTGTTTCGTTCGTAGGTTAGTTCATATGAAACCATGTGTGACTCATGAAATGGTAAAGTGAAAGGGGGCTTGTACAACTATCACTACTTGGTTATTAGTCATCTTACCTCTGCATGATGAGCTTGTTACTTTCAGTCCATGATACGTTGAAGGAAAATACGTCCTGTTCAAAGTGAACCTTGGTGTAAACACAACACTTGCACGCTAACTAGTGTCACCTTCTCTAGTCGATTGTTTTTGGGTTAACCCTTGTTAGCTTAGTCAAGTAGAGTAAGGTGAGGGGGAAAACCTTAACAAGCATGTCAGAAATACAATAAACTACTTCTCTGTTGGAACAACCTCTTCTACTCTCAATAAGTCGGGATCCCTCTTCTGCCTCTGAAATGAATAAATTCTATGCAAAGTGAACATGAAAATGAAAAAAAAAAATCAAAATGAAAAATGAACAAGGCGAAAGAAGAGAAAGGCTTCTTGCACAGGGAGGTGATGCAAGTAACTCTGGCGAGGTACTAACCAGGCCTGCTGGTAGCGGAGCCATGCTTGTGTTCCTATGTGACTCCATTGGGGTACTGTCCCTACTGGCATTGGAGCAACACTAGAGATGAAACTAAGACTCTAACGAGTATATTGCTTGTGCACCTATATACCCCTCAACCCCAATCGAAACAACTGTATTGCTTTGGCTTGGAATGTGCATCAATCGACCAAGAGTCTGGCAGATGCTACATATTACATCAAGCTAGTGTGAAGCCAAGACAAGCCGAGGGCTGAACAATACTTCCAGAGGTCTTAGACTTGTTTTTCAAGAACAAGGTCCATTTAGAGAGCTAGAGTTCTACCAATGTGTCGCCAAGTGTTGTAGCAGCTACAACAACCCTCCAAAATTTTGCCTTAGCTATCTTGGAGCCTCCCTACCAACCTTACACAACACTTTGTCTTGCTTCGTCAAGTACTCAAGCTTCATGTGTTTTCCTTGTGCACAGGAAACCTGTCGATCACAGTTGATCCATTCCCCTCATAGGTTGCTCACCTGAACTTGGTCTAGCTGTAGGCTGAGCAGCTTCCCCTTGAAAATTGTCCATTTTTGGAGGGAAACCAACCTTCCCTCCAGGAATTGCGCAATCCTCTCTACAGCCTGCTGAGCTCTAGGATTGTGTAATCCTACCAGCCAACCCTCCTAGCAGGATTTGAGAAAATTTTCCAAGCAACAGACTGTTCAGCCTAGGATTTGCACAAATCTAGGCAGCAGTCAATTGCTTTGCCCAGAAATTGCACAAATCTCATGGGCAGCCAGCCCAGCTCCTAGCCAGAAATGTGCATTTTTCTCCAGCAATCAAGCAGTCTCTTGCATGTGCAGCTGAGTTGACCGGTTCCCTCCGAGACTGAGAAAAACATACTTGCATGCATGGGCTACTTCTCCCAAGGAAACATGCAAAGGAATCCCTTGTTTCAGGGATCTATGTTTAGCAGTTGGAGGTTGCATGCAAGGAGCAATTCCGAAACCTCTCAGCAAGTGTCGCTTCCCCTAGATTCGTGGCATGCACGTCACGACCTCAATGTTATAAAAAATCATCAACCGGACACTGTAGAGCTCATTCCTCACATCAACTTTGTAGCTCTAACATCCCACATCACATCTAGGAGCAATCGACACATCCAACTTAGTTGTTTTGGGGTAAGCCCTCTTCCCATGCCTTATGCTGCATTTCTGTCACTTTTTCTGTTTTTTCTTGTGGGAGTATTGTTTGCTTTATTTCTTTGAATGCTTGCTATCATCTACATATATACTAGTTTGTCTTAGCTTTGTTTCAGTTTTCGTTGCTATCTCATTGTTGTCGCATGCTTGAAACTATTTTGCATGGACGTTCGCCCAACTGGCGAACTGCCTCACCCACATGCATGTTGATCTATTTTCTAAATCTTTCATTCATGTTTTTCATGCACTGTCAATCACTTCTTCTATCACTTAGTGTCACCATGCATTTACTGTCTTAGTTGCTTTCAGTTGCCCGTCAAGTTGGGCCAACTTTGGCCCGGACTCTACCTTCACCAAGGCTGCATTAAGTAATCTGGGGAAGAAAGGCTCACCATCCTCTCCAAATTTGTACATTCCTACCCAACACTAGCCTCCAAAACTATTTTTCACATTTTTGGAGGACAATGGCTGCTTGGCCAGAGAAATTGCGCAAATCTGTCCCTGGGCCAGCAGCCCTTCCCAGCTGGAATTGCGCATTGCGTAATCCCAATAGTCAGCAGCTAGACTGGACTATGCATTGCGCAGTGCCATCAGTCAGCCAGTCTCCTAGTAGCCCAGACTGTACCTTGAGCAGTCTTGGCAGTCGGTATCCCAACCTCCCTATTGAAATTATGCAACCTTCATGATCATTTTCCTAGGTATGTTGCAAGTTAGTTCTCATGTTCATTTTGATTTTCGACTGGCAGATTTCTTGCTATAAATGTCTCCAAGTCTCCATGTATCGTAGGTGTTCATTTTCCTCTCAGAAGTACATGTACAATGGTTTCTAGGAGAGCAAAGATGAAGACACTGTTCAGAGCACGCTTAGGGATGCAGTCGATCAAGTGTCTATGAGCTTGCCTACTCACGAAGACATCAAGTTTTTCATAGACAAGGACATCAAGCAGCAACATCATGAATAACAACTGAAGGGAGCATACCGAATGCAGCAAACACAACAAATGTAAGAGGAAGGTTGTTGACAACACAGAGGCAGAACAAAGTTATAAGATCAAGCAGATCCACTGATAATGAAGGCAACTTTGGAGACTCGGGATATGAAGTGATGACGCGACATGAAGGTTGTGTGAATATAGAGAATGGAATGAAGAAGGAGTTTCATGTGCTGAAGTAGCAACTCAAGGAAGAACATGAAGCTATATAGCCAGACGAATGAGTTGCAGCAGGATCAGGAACAACAGTGAGCACAACATGTACTCACGGATGAAACTGCGCCCGTACAAGTTAAAGATCCATCATAGAAGGTAACACAGAGTAGACATGGTGAGCAGTGTTGTTGATCACATGCAAGGGATTCAACAACAAGCATGTCATCGTGTGCACACATGCAACCCAACCCATTCAGTACACTTACCAAGGCGAAGACAAGAAGCAAGTCCAACTGGAGTTGAACATGTACTTTGACAAGTTGATGCGCATGACCACCAACACACCCTTGAAGGTTAGCTTAGACACTATGAAATAGTGTGTTGCCATTCAGCTATATGCAAGAATACCATGTGCATGTTAGCAGACAAGTTGGATGAAGGGGATGAACTAATGCACCGGTTGCAATGGAGGCAAGAGTTCGCTTCGGCAAGATGTCACCGTGAGGTGCATGCACACTATCATGAACGACCAAGCTTGGAATTAGCTCACCACCTTCACCATCACAAGCATGTCAAAGAGTTGGTCTCACCACATCAGACCGAGTGTCAGTGATGTGTTGCAAGGCTTGCTCAAGCCATGATGTCTCACATGATTACATGTGCATTGTAATGTTGAGTCATTTCAAGTGTAGGTCAAGTGTCAATAGTGGATGTAACAGTCATAGAGTAGGTGAAGAGTCATGAGGGTAGTTGAATGGTCACAAAGGGGAATGTCAAGGGTCACCCCACCCTTTTCTATAAATAGTCCCTCATAACTCATTGTATGGGCTTTTGGTCAGCCAAGCTTCTACTAAGACTATTTTGGAGAAGGCTTGGACAATATTGTAACGCACCTTGGCTTCTCCATTGCACAGAGCTAGTACATCTCTTTGGAGGAGTAGGTGGATGTGGCTGCAACGTTCCACTATTGGGGCTCCGGTTGCTTTAATGATATGTTTTTTTTAACTTACATACTTGTGTATGAACTGATTCACATGCAATTATATGAATATTATTGTTAATGTGTTGCATATGTTGTTAATTTTGTCACCGTCTGTGTCGACTACTCTGCCCAACATCAGATAAACCTTTCACTTAAACCTTGCTATAACAAATGTCACACTCGTCTCAGACTGATCCGTGAGTGTTGTACGTGTTATCTTACCTTGTATGATGTGATTACCGCATCCAAGTGGACTGCTTCACCGGAAGCTGTGAATTTCCTTTGTGTTATGTGTTCCTAGCCGAGTTAGGATTGATCCCTTTAAACTTATAACTCACCTTCTTCTCCTTCCCCTTTCGAAGTGTTGGAACCTCTCATACACCTTCCTTGACTCACTGCATCAGTCACACCCTTGTTGCTGATAGAATTATTCTACTTTCCTCTGTGCGTCACCGTGGTCAAGGCATTACCTTACAACCCACTGCTAGGACTCCTACACCAAATGGTTCAAGGCCTAATTGGGACTTCTTACCAGGGAGATCCCTATGACATTTTGGCAGGTCCAGCACCGTCAACAGGATGTAGTACAATACTGGAGAAGGTTCATTGCCAAATTATTCATCATTACATCCCCCTCTAATGATTTGACAAGTTTGAAGCAAACGTTTCAGTGGGTAGGAAAGAAACATAAAACCTTTGATACATTGAAAGAGAAGATCAATACCGCACTAGTTTTGGCCTTACCTGACCTCCAATAGCCTTTTGAGATCGAGACAGATTCCAGTGGGTACGCCATGGGAGCAGTGTTGATGCATTGAAGGAAACATGTATGTTACCATTCAGAGACATTCTCCCAAGATATTGTGAACTATACCACATATGAAAAGAAGTTGTATGCCTTGGTTCAAAGCGTGAAGAAGTGGAAGCACTATTTGATTAGCAAGGAGACTATCATTCACACAAATCACCAACTATTGCAGTACCTCTAGTCGCAGACCAAGCTTAAGTAAGCACGTCATTTCATATGGATGGGATTCATCCAACAATTTCACTTGGTAATAAAATACAAGAATGGCACCAGCAACAAAGTGGCATATATGATTTCTCGCCTTCCTATTTCTGCATCTATAGTATTGGAAAATGCTTCTTTATCTTTTGAAAGTTATGTTGAATAGTATGCTGATGACAATGATTTTAAGGAGATGTTATGCA